>CAKKOB020000110.1:70674-90262 GCA_918844115.2 Phlebotomus perniciosus | reverse complement strand
CTCCTCGGATACGGGTTCATCATTCTCGTCAATACTAAAATCTGAGTCCACAACATCCTCATCCTCATCTTTTTGCTCGTAATCTCTGTCATCTTCAGCCTCCTGGAAGCCTCCGTAGGAGGTCTTGTAGAACTCATCCTCTTCCTCCTCGTCCAGGAGACGGGCGATGCGGTTCCCAGCATTGTTACGCCGCTCTCTAGTTGCAGCCATGCTCACTTTTCACTGATATTTTGCGTAAAGCCGGGAAAAACTTTGTGTTTATGGGGTTGTTTCCTTTTAGAGCCGCGAATTCTTGTGACACTTTGAGACACTGTAAATTTGGGTGGAATTGCCGCCCAATAAAAAGTCTCTGAAAATATAAGAAATACCTTTCTCCTTGGGTATCTGTTGATGCAAATCCCTCTAATGAGCCTCAAATTATCTGATGCAATCGCTTCCTCCTGAAATTATTCCCCAGAGAATTTATTTCCAAGGAATCCACCCAAATCTCTTCTTCTTCTTCTTTTTTCCAGCGCCGCCACAGTGAGCCATCTGGCGGAATTTTCAGTCACCTGGCATGCGGTGTCAGCGACACGTTCAATTTTTCTGGGGATTTGTTTTTTTGTTGAAAACTACCTAAAATTGTGATTATTCCCTCTTGATTTACAACCCGTGAGATTACCAAGTGCTCCAAGAAGCTGAAATCATGCCGCCGAAGAAGCCCCAACCGACTTCCAGCAAGAAAGCCGAGCAGAAGAAGAAGGAGAAAGTGATTGAGGTTAGAATTGTGTTGTGCCTGGATTTTTTTGGGAATTTTCCGCAAGGAAACTGTATGTTTTCTCTCCATCCGGCAGGATAAGACTTTTGGGCTGAAGAATAAGAAGGGGGCGAAGCAGCAGAAATTCATATCGCAGGTGGAGAAGCAAGTGAAGAGTGGTGGTCAACATCCGCTGAATGCCCTTAATCCAAATGCCAAGAAGGAGGAGAAGGAGAAGAAGCTGAAGGAGCAGAAAGAGCTCCTGATGCTCTTCAAGCCCGTCCAAACGCAGAAGATCGAGAAGGGCACTGATCCCAAATCCGTGGTTTGTGTCTTCTTCAAGCAGGGCCAATGCACGAAGGGTGACAAGTGTAAGTTCTCCCACGATCTCTCCGTTGAACGGAAAGTGGAGAAGAGATCACTCTATGTGGATATGAGGGATGACGAGGCTGGTGGTGAGGATTCAATGGAGAACTGGAATGAGGAGAAACTGAAGGAAGTTGTGGATAAGAAGCACGGAAAGGAGAAGAGAATGCCCACAACTGATATTGTGAGTATTTTTTTTCCAGGGAGTAAAATTCTCAACTTCCAGATAACAGAGAATCATTTTACAATTTTAGATCTGCAAATACTTCCTGGACGCCGTGGAAAAATACAAATACGGATGGTTTTGGGAGTGTCCAAACGGAGAAAAATGCATTTATCGACATGCTCTGCCAGCCGGTTATGTTCTCAAGCGAGATAAGAAGATCATGGACCTGAAGAAACCCGAAATTTCCTTAGTCGACCTCATTGAGAGCGAAAGAGCAGCCCTAGGAGTTCAGCAAGTAAGTTAAAAATTTATCAAAGATTACATTTATACGCTAAAATAGTCCGGATCAAAAGTGTTTTAGAATCAAATTATTCAGTCGAGTCGTTTAGGCAGGAAAAATTAAGTCGATTAAGTAGTAAATGTCAGTTGAAGTCATTTAAAGCACTTTTAACCAGCTTTAAGTGCGTTTCAACAAAATTAAACAACGTTAAAATGCGATTAACCGCTGTTTTAGCGACATAAAATTGGTTTTAATCGTTTTAATGCGTTTTAACACAATTAAATGCCGTAAAATACGTTTTAAGGCAATTAAGCAGCGTTAAAACGCTTTTTAACGGCTTAAAAAATGCGTTTTAACGCAAATTTCAGTCATTCAAATTCATCCAACTGACCTGTCAACCCAATCCACTTCACAGGCCAAACCACTTTCTGTCTAGCTTATACTGAATGTGGAGAAATGAAATATGTTTCAGACGAGGCGCTTCGCGCCTCTCTTTGCGTGGTTTGGTGGTTTTTGTAGTTACTTGGGTCCCTTTAGTTTGAGAGAAGATTCATTAGTGGATAAAAAGTCGAGAATAGGGGAGATTTGTATGAAAGGTTCCAAAAGGGGTGGAGGGGGCAATCCCCTATAATGTTAAGTTACAGTATACATTACCCCAATCAACCCCTTCATACATTGTGACTCGCTAGCGCTTCATCTTAGTGATGAAAAAGTCGAAATTGTCTGAAAAAATGGTAAGTTTGTATGAAAGTTACTAATAGGGGATGATGGGGCCTTCCCCTATAGCATTGGGTTGTAGGTGAACCCATTCTGATCAACCCTATCATACATCGTGACTAGCTAGCGCTTCATTTTTATGGTCAAAAAATCGAAAATGCCTGAAAAATGGGTAAATTTGTATGAGAGGTACCAATAGGGGATGGTGGGGCAACTCTCTATACCCCAAAGTTATAGAGGATACCGCCCTTGTCATTCCCATCATACATCGTAGCCCGGTAGGGCTTCATCTTGATGGTTAAAAACTCGAAAATGTCGAAAAAAGGGGTAAATTCGTATGGGAGGTACCAGATAGGGGAGGCGGGGAAAGTTTTCATATAGCCTATGTCCCAACCTGAGGTGCCCTCTATACCTATACCAAATATCAGCCAGATCGGTTCAGCCGTTTGGCCGTGATGCGCGTACGCACTGACAGACAGACAGACAAACATTTTGGAGATGGGTATTTTCGGACTCCTGAGGTCACGTCCGGTCGAGATTTAATGGTTTGGGGGTGATCAGACCAATTCAGATATGCACACTTGGCTTTATGTATTAGGATTCTCATATTCTATCAAATTTAAAAAAAATCTCTTTGAAAATACATAAGAAAACTCATAAAACAACACTGCCCCACTTCCCCTTATCGTTTTACAAACAAAAATACAGTTTTTGGGTTTTTTGCGCTTTGAGGCTTCATTAATTTTTTTAATCTAAAACTGAAATTACATAAATTTTGGCTCTCTTGAAAACGAATTAGCTGTTTTAAAAACGTTTCCTAAAGAGTCTAATTCTGCAAGCGAATGAATTTCTGATATTAGAAAAAAGAATTCATAATGGAGTTTTGTCATATGACAAACTCATTCGCTTTTATAGAATTCTTATCCAGCAACTAACGAGCTTCGAATTTGATAAATTAACAAATGGATCTACCCTCGAATTTCATCCTTAAGTCATCGAAAGCTTTGAAAATTTGGGATTTGAAACATTGGAGAAAATATTAATATTTCTACATCAGGAATAGGATTTCAAAAAAAGGCTTGGACAAGGGTAAGTTTTTCAATGAGTTCAGTGATTCCAACTTGACCGTGATTTCACAGACAGAATGACTAACCCTTGGCTTAGATAAAATTTTAAGAAACAAGTTTCAGAATAAGATTTCCGGACAAAACTATTACAAAGATTATTTCCCAAACAGTATTAAAGAATATTTGAAACTAAAATTTCACGAGTAAATGAATAAATGAATGAATTTTTTCATTCACTCAATCAGATTAATCAAGTAAATTGATTTATCGAATTAATCACTAAATCATTAATCCCTCAAATCGAACGCTCAATCTACAAATTGCTCTGAACTTCTCAACTCAAAACCATTCACTCCCTCTACTTGGGCAGAAATCATGGGTGGGTGGTTGGGGGGCAATATGATAAAGGACTGTGTGACTCACGTCTGTGAAGCTCTTCTCATCCCGCAGATGCCGAAAGGACGTCACCATGTTCGTTTGGAAGTCGTTCCATTTTAAAAAGAACTGTTGATCTCCCATTATTGATTTTTTTCCTTCTTCCGCCTCTTCGTCTCTCTATCCCTTTCCCACACTTGCCGGAGAATCGCCTTTCCTCCTTTTCTTGTTTTCTCTTAATTAGTTCTTTTCCCTTATTTTTGCTCTCCACAGAAAACACCAACACAGAGACACAACGCGAAAACAGGAGGTGGGTTGACTCTCTCTCTCTCTCTCTCTTCTCACTTTCTCCGCGTTGCACTTTTTGGGGGATGTTTTTTCACCGTTGATGGCTGGTCGGGGAGATAATCTGCAAGAAATTGTGAAAATACATTAGATAATGCTGAGAAAAAGCCAAGTTTCTGCCTCTCTTTTCTTTTCCAAAACGAACTCTTTGGCATCGAGAGAAGCCAAAACAAATGCAAACGTCAAGAATCTCCCTCTCACTCTCACCGTTTCTCGAGCATAAACAAAAGGGTCAAATTTCACGGGGATTTTCTCCATTTTCCCAAATCAATTCAATGCAATTGATAAGATAAAGCAGGCCTTTCTTCGTTTTTCCTCTTCCATTCCGGGAGAAAAAGTGAACAAAATCCCCTTTTCTTCAGCACTTGTTTCAGGAGAGTGGGTGCGAGAGAGATAGCAGGTGAGAACCTTTGATAGTGGAGTGAGCGAGAGAGATATGTGGACGCCACTGGTCAAAAGAGAATTGTGTAATAGAGAGAATCGTCTGAGGGCGCCCCGAGAGAAAATTTCTCACAAATGTCACGCGAAAAGTGCCTGAATTCTCAATGAAAAGCCACTTTTTCGCCTTTCAGGGACTTTCTAGGGCTGAAAAAGGGGCCCAAAGAGAGATTTCGACGCTCTCAAATGAGGCGAATTTCTCTTTCACTCTCCGTAACCTCTCTCCCAAGTCATCGAAATTTCCACCGAGAAAAAACACCTTTAATTTCACGAAAAACCCCAATTTTCCATCATCAAAGGGCGATGGGGGTACTAAAGATGCGATTTGGGGTGGAAAATTACCTGTTAATAGGGTGGAAAACACCTAAAATTCACATTTACACTCGCTAACAAATGACACAAACTCCACTCTCTTCTTCTTCTTACTTTAACGGCCGTTAATTGACACATTGACATGTCGCCGAGTCGCGATGTTTTCGCCCAGTTCAAATCGCCAACGGTCGCTTCGGCGTGGATTTTTCAATTTTTCCTCAGCGAAAGTGACTGTGACGAGGTCGAAGGATGGAAAAATGGTCAATCGACGAGGTCAGACTTCTTGGTTCGATCTCTGCTCGTGGAAATGCTAAAATGCAACGCGAATGCAGCGCGTGACGAAAGAAGGGGATCAAAGGTGATCAAGAGGTGTGTCTCGCGTGGAGCTCGTCTCCAGATCCTCGTATCAGTTCAGTCTCACACCAAGCGTCATTGGAGCAAGAAGCTCAGCGTGTGAGTCCCTGGAACCGCTAAAGTGGCTGTAAAGTGAACATTTTTGGGATTATCTCATGATGCTGGAGGAAGATTTGATTAAGGCGCGCGCCATGGTGGCGGAGGAGAGTGATCCAGATAGTCCTATCGCTCTGCGAAAGACCATCCTCAATTACAATGAGAGGACCAAGACATTTCGGTGAGTTTTTCCAGCTTTTCCACACACTCTTGCAATTTATTTATAATTCATGACCAAGCAAAAGCGCCAGCGAGAGTGTGTTTATTTCTGAAACACGGTGCGATATTTATAGTTTGCCGCTGAAAAAACGGGCCACAACAAGGGTTTCCCTCGCCAGTGATAAATGCAGTGGGATTCTTAAGAGCGTCAAATTGAGATACAAAATTTTACGATAGCAGCGCTCCTTGTGTTGATTTTATAAACTTGAGAAGTTTTAATTTATCTTTTATTTGACTTTTAAGTGTTAAAAGAACTTTATTTTGAAGCAAAAGAGTAAAAGGTGATTATCGGTAGTAAATCGACGTCTTTTAGTGGTAGTTTGATCATTTAGCGCCTTTTTAGAGTGAAATATCAATTTTTGGCGATCAAATGCGACAAAATGGCGCATTTACGCTTCAGAGATCAAATGTCATATATCTGTCAAATAGAGTAAGAGGTTAGATATTGACGGGAATACGAGTGAATGAGATATCCGATCGTTTGACAGTCCAAAATCGTCGAAAAATGTCGAAAAATGTGCCAAACCGTGCCAAAAAGTAAAGTTATCTTTAATTGACACTGTTAAAACCCAAAAATAACATCAGTCATGACAAATATTTAGCAATTTGACTATTATTTGTCGATAAAAGCCGTAGTAATGCTATTAATCAGTTTTAGACCAGATTTGGTTGAACATTTCCTCTAAAACTGGTCTAAAGATATATTTCAGGCATTTTTTGCGAATTTTCTGTAGAATTTCCGTAAAATCTCACTTTTAACTTGAAAGTTAAATGTTTTCCAACAAAAACATGGAAAACCCCGAAAACCCTGTAAAATATATAATTTTCTTTCAAATACAACATCTGTTGAATTCTGTGAGAGCCTGAGTGTAAATACGCGAACATATTCAGCATATCTCACCTCACATCTTGCACACGCAATTTCCGCAACACGGCGTCATATCCAGAAATTCACAAATTCCAGAAATACAACAATTTAAGATGAGAAAAAATGCATTTCATCACAATTTGCCACACATTTTCCTCGACATTGATCGATTGAAGTAAATATTTGATCTCTCTCGATTTCCTGTAATTTTCCTAAATGCCCAAGAGAAGTTTTTAGCAAGAGAAACAGCAAGGTTGGCCGAAGGTCGATGCTCTGAATATTACCTGTAAAATGCATTTTCAGAGATTATCGCGAGATGTTTCGTAATATTTATGCGATTTACGCATTTAAAAAGTCTTATAATATATTTATTTATTTTTCCCCCCACTTATGGCGAGAGATTCGCTCTCATTTTCACACAATTTTTCCTTCTCTGCTCACCTGAGAATTGCAACCATATATGAGAAAATGTGAAAATGTTCTTTTTACAATATAAATTTCGATTATTGACACGTTGACGAGAAAAGACATTCAAGGTGGAAAATCCGTATAAGGTGTAATAATAAATATGGATGGGAAAAGGATAAAAGAAAACCGCCCGAGCAGGGACTTGAACCCTGGACCCTTGGATTAAAAGTCCAATGCTCTACCGACTGAGCTACCCGGGCTTGGAGCCCATTGGGGCTTCGGACGCTTTTCCGCTGGAGGTGGAGGTTTTCCAGGGATTATCCTGAATTTTCCACCCAAGAACCTTTAAGTGCTCCTTTGAAGAGCCCAAGTGAATATACGAGGCAATAAATTGCGTGGAAGGTCAAAATATATGGATCCACCCTCTCAAGGTGGAATTTCCCATTCACTTTTCAACCATTTTCACATAAGATGATTTTTAATGATTAATGAATTATTAAAGATGCATTCAGTGAATTACATCCATAGAATGGGTAATATATTATTGAAGAAAAAAATCTATTGATTTCAAGCATTCTGCTGTTGCCTTATGCAACGTTGGCTCGTTAGATATTATGCCCGGGTAGCTCAGTCGGTAGAGCATTGGACTTTTAATCCAAGGGTCCAGGGTTCAAGTCCCTGCTCGGGCGACGTCTTTTTTGCTTTTTTCACAATTGACAATAATATTTTACACCCAGATTTCTTTTATTTTGCACAAAAAATGTATTAAAATGTTTAATTAGTTGTTAAAAGTGCCAACAAACAATTGATTGTAGCACAATGAAATGCCCGCGAAAAACATCGAACATCGAATTGGCGCGTAGCTCAACTGAGCGACGAGTGAGCATGAACTGAGCGACAAGTCAGATGATTTTGAAGTTTCCCCACATAACAAACAAAAGCCACCCACCGAAATATCCCTAAATTTTCCATTTTCACGCTCTTTCACGGGCAATTGGTGGTTGATGTCGCTATAAATTACCTTTAGGGGGTTTAATTTAGATGGTGGTGGTAAAATTTCCAACTGACTGCCAACAATGAGTTGAGTGAAGTGTGAAGTTGAGAAAATTCCCTTATCACGCGTTTTTCCACGTCGTTATCGGGCAATTTTCCGCCAATTTCTTGCGACAAGGTGTAAAGTGATTAATTGCGATGAGGTGTGGTGGAAAATAGGAGGCTTTTCCCTGAAAAAACAGTGTGTTTTTGGTGGGGTGCTCAAAGTGGAGGTGAAAATGTCGAAGAGTAACGATTTGGGGCCCACGGAGGCGGATATGGGGCCCAGACCACCTCAGAATGGGGCTATGGATACGGATGCATTGCGGGAATGGTAAGATTTTGTGGAAAAATATGATTTATTTGTGTAAAAAAATGCAAAAGATTCTGCACTGCCCGGGAATCGAACCCGGGTTGCAAGAATGGGAGTCTTGCGTGATACCACTACACCAGCAGTGCTCGCCTTGGAATTGAAGCTCCCTCAAAGGTGAATCACTCAGTGAGTGGTTAGGTGATAACGACTTAATTTGGAGGTGGTTTTAAAAAATGTATATCGTGAGAAAAAGCAATCAATATTATCAGAAAATAATAGGTTCAATCACAAGGTCGTGACTTGCATTTCACTCTCACTTGTGTCATGATTCTTTGGAAGTGCGCGTCAAAGACATTGTCTACGGTGTCATCAATGAAAAGATTACGCGTGTTGTGAGAAAAGGAAAAACCGCGGGAAATGTGCACAAAACTGCGGAAATTGTCTTTGTTCTTGCCATCAAGAATTTTCTTATTTACTCAGTTATTTGACCTCATTTTTCGCTTTTAATCTTGCTGGTTGAAAATTTATTGAAATGATTTTTTTCTTCTTCTTAAGATGACGATTAGACTATTTTAAACTGGATTTCGCTCTATCTTATCAAGTTTTTTTTTGCCACATACAGTCTCACTTTCAAACGCCGTAGAAGGTTAGAAAATTGCGAAATAAATGCCGTACTAAAGCGAGATGACTAGTGAAAACACGAAAAATTATTTATGGATGCAAAAAAATTCCAGAATTGAATCATAAAAGTCTTTCATCCTCAATTTGGTATTCAAAGTGAGATGGGTTTTTACATATCACGCGACACATTTATACGGAATAGTTTTAGCAGAAAAATGAATGAATGAATCGCTGTGGGAGAAGATTACATTTTCTCAGGAAGGATTACAGTTGGGGAACTTTTATTACATTCAGATTTTTCTTACAATTTGTAACTGGGGAAATTCAAGACGTTTTGCAATTTTCTAAAAGAAAATTATGGAATGAAATCAGAACTATGCTCCGTATGTTCCGGGTTCGATCCTCGTAATGGATTGGTTGATAATAATCTTTATAAGATTTGATTTTAGAAGAGAAAAAATCATAAAAAGTAATGCAAGAAAAATTGTAGCTATAAAAAACTAAATGTTTGAGCTTCAGAAATACAGCTTTAGAAAAACAAAACTCAACTGAATATTATAATGTAATAGTTTCTGGATAATTTGATGTTTAGGAAACGAGATAAAATTTTGAGCTTTATTTTTTTTAGATTTTAGCTTTTTTCTATTTTTGGAAAATCAATTGAGTGTTTAGTAGTTTTCCGATATGCCTGATCTTTAGAAAACCTTTCTAAGCCTACACAGAGATTTAAAAAAAAATTTAAAAATATTTTATAAATATTTTTGAAAATAAAAATATTTCTTATTTTTTTTTAGCAATTCTAAAATTTTAGTTTTACACGTTTTACATTTTGTTTTTATATTTAGTTATTATAATTTTTGGAGAATTTCTGTTTTTCTAATTTTGAATTATTACTGAGCTTTAGTAATTTTATCAGAGCTTTTGGCTAATTTCCAATCTTTGGATTTAATCAGTTTTCAGAGCCTTTAAAAGCTTCTTTAAAGCTTTAGTATATAAACTTTTCGAAGCTTACAAAAAAATAAAGGCTTAATTTTTGAGCTTTCAGTAATATTTTAAGCTTTTTTAGGCAAATTTTCTACATTTTAATTTTAAGGTTTTTAGTAGATTTAACTATTTTGAATTTGGGATAAATTTCTGGTCTTTCTCTGAGCTTTTTGGGAGTTTTTCCAATCTTTTAGAAAACCAATTGATTGGGAACTTTTTGAAAGTGTCAGAGTAAACCCTTTAGGGCTTTCACGGAAATTTCAAAGTTTTTTTTTGAAGCTTTTGGAAATATTTTTTGAACTTTTCTAAAAGAAAAAATTTCAAAGATTAACAGTTTAAATCTGAAAGATAATTTTTGGGTTTTTCGTGTAGCTTTAATAGGGCTTTGTTGTCTTTTGCAGAATTTTTACAAAATTTCCGAGTAGAATAAATTAAAGAATAATAGAATAATTTATCATTTTCTGTTTTCATTCGGATTGGATTTAATGAATTTCCTCCACTGTTTGCCTCTGAAGCAATTAGGGTTTTTCTTGGTACAATTTAAAAGTTCAGCAGAATGCGAACAAAGACCGATGCGTAATCAATTCAGCAAAATTGTCCAAGCAAATCTCTATCTAGTAATTTGGGTAAATTCCACAATTCTCCCAACTGACCGTGTCCAATTTGTTCAGACATGAGGGCGCTGCCCCCCCCCCCTTTGAGCACATTATAATGAGGTTTGTGGGCTCTTTTTCTTTTGCCATCTTTTTCCAGTTTGATTATTGTGGACGATGTGTCGTGGGGGCATTGATGGGTCTCATAGTATAGAAGAAATGATGGAGTGCGTAATACATATCATTAAATATTATGTGTACAACGGCGAAGAGAAGAGATGCGGTTGAGCTTAATTCGCGCGCGCCAAGTGGGCAACATCGAGTCTCTCCCCACTTTAGTTGTGGTCCGTCAGTTGCACGCGACGGTTAAAAGCAAGCGAATCGAATAATCTAAACATATCTTTATATATAGCCGAAAAAAAATATTATTCGATTAAGCGGCTTTTTTTTTTAAGAAAATGTAAGAGAGCTCGAAAGTGTTCGTTAATGTAAAAATTGTGCTCTGTGAGACTTTGTCATCACTTTGCGTTGTTTTTTGCAATTGTAATTCGTCTGGATATCTGTTTAATGGACAAATTCCGACGATTTAAGTCATATAGAGTGAAAGTTTCTCAAACGTGATAAAATATATCGTATCTAAAATGGCATAAAATACATTATTCATTTTCCTGTCTAATGTGAGAGAGTTTTTTTCATAAAAATTTTTTGATTGTGTCAATCCGTGTTTAATTGCTCTCATCAGAGAATTTTGGACGAGAAGTGGAGAAAAAAATGAAGACAAATAATTAATAAAATGTACGATTATAAATTGTTTGTGTGTCCACAAAGTGGGTCAAATTGAGAAACCGACTCAAAAGCTTCTGAAGTGTTCAATTGAAAACATTTGAATACGGTGAAAAAGTGGTCAATTAAATCAGAGGAAAAACACACATTTATGTGGAATGTTGCAGTTGATGTTGTTCAAGGATTTTTTTATCAATAGTTGATTTACTCAAAATCAACACTGACTTTTGGCCAGTCGGATATTATTTTAATAATTAAATTTTTCCGAAGTTTTGATGCTTCCGGGAGTTTAGCACAATTGACGTGAATTGGTGTATTCTTTAAAAATCACATAAGGTGTTTGAAGAGGTGTCCATGACCTCAAAAAAAAAGAGAGACAACATAAATTGAGCAAAGAGATTCAACAAATACATTTCGGGGGAAAGACGTTGGATTTTGGTGTATAGAACAAGGTTGAAAAATTTTTCGGTGTGTTTTTTCCCCACTTTAATTCATCCCGTGGCGATTTTTATTCAAATAAATAACTTGGGGAGAATCACTTTTTAACACACTCTGCAGTTGAAGTGCCATTGATAACAACTGCAAGTCCAGTCGTTGACCAATTTTTCGATAGACGATAATAATATAGAGATTATAAGTCTATATTTTGCCAGTGTTTGCCTATCTTGTGTGTGTTTGAGAGGAGAAGCAAAGAAAAAAAAATGGCATGTGTGTCGGATATTGACTTGGCCACTTTGCATAAGACACGTCTTGAGGAAAAAATCAAGTACAAATTATCGTGGTGTGCTCCACGACGGCCACTGTTGAGGCAGCTCCCTAAAGAGATCACGAATGGTCAGACTGAAGTGCAACAGAGTTGTGAGAGCCGCCGACCACGTGATTGTGATAATCGAACGCATGATGTGATACGGGAAAATGTCAAGACGGACAATGAGTTCCGCAAAGATTACTTCACGTCATCCACGCGAAGGAGACGCTCCGGGACGTGGCCGTAAGTTTAAAAGAAAAAAATTAATTTTCCTCTGATGAAGAAAAAAAGTGTGAATTTTTAAAATAGAAATGACTATATCTTATCTTGACAAAAGTTGATTAGTCAGATGGCAATGACTTGAGATTTTCCAGTTCACGCAAGAGTTGAGTTTCCATTGTTTGTTGGAAAATTCTCTTGTTTTTTTGCCATTGGCGTTTAATTGAGAAACCCAAGGTGCCAAGAATAATTGTTGAGAATAAAATAAAGGCAAAAGAATTTGCCTAAAAGTAGGCAAATTTTATCAATTTTGCCTAAAAGTAGGCAATTTTTTTTATTGGTTTTGGCGAAAAATGAGAAACTTTTGAAGATTTCCTTGAAGTTAATCATTTTATTAAACTCGAAATGAATAGATTTCTTTTAAATTTACGCCTAAAACTCAGAAATTCATTAATGGTTGGTAAATTTTCGGTTAACTTACCCTAAAATCAGACAAACTGGTATTAAATTTTTTTTTTTTTAAAAATTAAGAATTTGTCACATCAATGCAAGTTTTGCTTTTAGATGGAAAATTACGTAAAAAAAACGCCTAAATGTCGGTAATTAATACCAATTTTGTTTAATTTTAGGATAGATCTAACACATTTTCCAGCTATTAGGCATAACTTTGATATCTTTTGTTAACATTTATGCAAAATTAAAACTAGTTTAGAATTATACGGAATCTACAGGCGATTTGCTTAATTTTGCCTAATTTCAGGGGAATCTACTGTCTGAAATTAGGCAAAAATTAAACGAATTTGTCTAAAAGCCAACATATTCTTTTTTATTTTTTTAATTGAAAAAACTTAAATGAGTTCCCATAAAATCAGAAAAATTGAAAGGATTCTCCGGTAAAAACTGAAAATTTTGCCTATAAATGTGGTCAAACTTTTCGTGTTTATTTTATACTTTTAATAAAAATACAAAAAAATAGGCAAAATATCAGACAAAGCCACCAATTTAAAGCGTGATCATTATTTTGACGAGACAGGCTAAAAGTTTATCGCGCGTATTTTGTGCTGAAAAAAGAAAAACAAAGCAGAAAGGGAGGAAAAAGGAAAATTGAGTGAAGCGTTCGAACGAGGTGTTATTATTTAAATAAATACGTTATATTAAGTGGTGTCATTGAATGGAAATCACCTATCGATCTATTGGCTGACTCTTTAGCACAATTCACTGGCTTTTCAATTTAATTTGAGCCGTCATAGAAGTGAGGAAATTGTATGTGGCGGGCAACAATCACGGAAATTTCGAAGAGTTTTGTGTGCATTTAATTTCTTGCCACTTTTTTTTGATTTGTAATCTTGTTATATAGTTCTTTTTCTCGTGTTTTTTTTTACGCTCGCACCCAATTGTGCCAATTAAATTTCTCTCAATATTGAATAACATCTGTTCTACAACTTCACCGGCTCAAGAGAGAGAGAATTTGTGCGATATCAGAAAAATTTATTATTGATCTCATTGTACGTGAGATTATGTTTTGGTGCGGTAAATGATTAATTTTGAAAGGTGATGAAGGCGATATAGCTGTTAATAATAAATAAGAATTCCATTGTATAAATTGCCTCAGGATGCGTTTCCAGTGATATTTGGCTGAAAGAGTGAGAAAAGAGTGCGAGAGAGGCGAGTCTTAAGGTCATTTTGGCGCGTGAATTACTTTCTACTTGACACAAGGTGATCCGGAATTTACAACTTTGTATCTTTAGTCAATTTCTTATAAGTGTTGAGCAGTGGAAGATTAAGGTATTTTTTTTGGTGGATTTAACTCTTTTTCTTACCACTGTTTACACACAGATAAAATGTGTGTCAAAGCTGAAGGAATGATATAAAGTTAGGATCAAGTCTTGTGTTATGGAACAGTTTAATAAAAGTTCAAATTTTTGAGTTATAGAGTTTCGCATAACTGCGAAATTCTATTATTTAGAGCTTTTATCTCTGTGATTATTTATTTAAAAGTGAATTTGTGGTTCTTCAAAACTTAATAACTCAAAATTTAAGACTTTTATTCAATTGTTCCATAAGATAAGACATTCCATAAGACAAGACTCGACTCTACTTCTCATTCTGACGACATTCTTATGATTTTTTATTGCATTGTGGAGCATTAGAATACAATTGGAAAGAACGGAAAAGCACCACGTATGTTAATCAATGAATTTCTAATGATATCCACATGGAAACTTGTATCTTTTGTGCATTTTATTGTGCAACATATATTGTGGTTACAGAATTACAACAATTTTTGCATAAAGCGCGAGAAATTCTTAAATCAATTCAACTCGTGCTTTTTTTTTCTTTAGCGCATTTTACTATTAAAACAAGACATTTTTGTAGCAAATGAGACATACCCATTTACTGCTTGACAGTGATTATTTCCTTCAAATTAAATTGTTAATTATATCTTTATACATAGACTTTAAGTACCTTTTTTTGGTGGCTTTGCGAAGGCACTTTTGGGGAGCTTCTGCTACTGAAAAATACAACCCAATAAATAGAACATTCTCACTTGAGCTGTTCTCCGTGTTAAATATCACTTGAGAGGATTTTCTGTGTCACTGGGTGGTAATTGAGTGTATTTTTGGGTGAATGAAGTGCAAATAGTCTATAAAGACTATTAATAATTACGGTAAACCATTTTTTTTGGGTGTGAGAAATGCTTTTTGAAACTTTTTTTTTATTTTTTAATTGTGCTTAGGTATTGTTTAATTAAGTAAATAGCTACTGAATTTTGCTGATCGTAAAAGGTTTTCATAATATGTGAGATTGGCAATGATTTATTAGGCTCAAATTTTAGGGCAGGGAAAGAGTAATTTTCTTGTGTTAAAGAACGAAAACGCATATTAAATTGTTTTAGTTTTTTTCGGTATTTGATTTTTATAGCAAGATTCTTATAACAGTTTCTTGACATTCTTTCTTATAACTTTGACATTGTATTTTGAACACTTTAATATTTTATAGTGGTTTTTAACACTGTTTTTATAGCAATTTATTGGAATCACAGGTTTAAGGCAGCCTGATTTTTTTTATAGCTTTGACATTGAAAATTTTTCGGTAGATTTTCGTTATAGCATTTTGTAGTTACCTAACCTTTACGACGAGGTTCTTTACATTGTAATTATTTTATTATTACTGCTAAATTTGTTTTATTCACCGCCAGTAGGTTCATGGCACCTGGCGCGGTCAACAAAAGTGCACCTCAAATATTAGCTCTACACCTAGACTAATGATTTTTTTATTTGGGGGTATACAAAATTAATCCTCAATTAATTGTTGATTATTTAAATACAATTTTAGATTATTAGCCGAGTGCCAGTTTTATATGAAAAGAAACTTTAAGTTCTTTTAGCATGAATTGAACTTGTTAGGCGCAAGGTTTCTTTTTTTAATCAAATTAGTGGAAGTTTTGAAAGAATTTTTGAATCTCTCCTCAAATTCTATTTGTATTTCTAAATCCTAATGAAATTCTTCTTTAAGCTTTTCTCAAAAGCGTAGCTTTGAGCTTGGCAAATCTAAACCTTTAAGTGAGGGAAATCATGCTCAAAAATCACGAATAAAGGATTTAAGGGAGTTTTCCTTAGTTTAACAAGGGCCCGGGCGTTACTTATTTTGCTTTCATCGGTCGAATGGCCACTTAAAGATTTAAAAAGTGCTCGCGAGCAGCTTTTAAATTAAAGACGGTTTATACACATTTGACTGCATTAAGTCTGCAAAACTTTAGCGTGGAATTCCAAATCCACAATCAAAGAAATTGAAGACATTTGACAACTTAAAATTAAAGATCTTTTGTCAAAAGAATCTGCTTTTAAAGACCGACTTAAAGATTTAAGACTTAAAGATTTATCTCAGAATTGGGAGGATTATTTAAAAAATTTGTTGAGCTTCTGGAAATATCCAAAGTAATGATGTGTTGTTTTTTTTTGAACATGAATAATTAATTCAACAATTGGTTGAAGTTTTAAGAGTTTTTCTAAATTTTTCTAAAGCTTTTAAAAGAGGACTTTTTTGGAAATTAAAATGGATAAGATGAAAGCTTTTCAAAGCTTCCGAAATGTTGGGGAGCTTCGTAAAGTTCTTGAAACTTGTTTAAGAGGGAAGAAGTGGAGCTTTGTTGAATTTATATTGTGAAAAATTTATTTCTATTCTTAATGAACTCGTAATTTCTCTTTTTTATCTGTGCATTGTATATTTTACACAAAGACGTTGTAATATTTACCACGATTCACTTTAAAATTAAATTAGCCTTTATTAGTCTTTTCCATTGGTAGTTTTAATCACTAAAAATTCAAGTTTTTCCGAGTACACCTTCAGGGAGAAGCTGAGAGCCAAAAGAGTCTCATATGCGAAAAGTTTAAAATACCCATTCTCTCCGCACTGCATCTCATTTTTCCATCTCCAATGGCCTGTAGTGGTATAGATGTTGAATTATTTATGCTGTTTGTGCAAAAAAGATCACCATAAGTTGCACTCTCCATACATTTTTGTGCTATATGTATATGTGTGTGATGGTAAAATCGAATGACATCGAAGACAACGCACCGATGATATCCGTTAATGATGATGATGATATTGAAAACAAAACAACTTTTAATTTCAACTCAAACGTGTTCCACACTCTTGAGATTTCTCGCTTTTCTCTGTATTTAATATTGCCTCTCGCTGATGATGTTGAGGGAATTTTAATATGCTAAATAGAGACACTCTCTTGGCAATTTGATAGGTGATCAGTTAGCTGAGTGTGCTCATCGCAGACACATGATATTCACGCGCTCTGGGTGAACGGGTTTTCCTGGCGTGTGGTTGGAAAATTAAATTAAATATATCTTTTTTTTACCCTGTGATTTGTTGTATTTTTTCACGTTTTTATTTTTCGTTTGTGTGAAATAATGGATTCCAGTGATGAGATTAGCAATAATTTGCCGGATTTGAAGGAGAGCAGTGTTAAGAAGTTGGATCCATCGCTTAGAATTCTCAGGTGTTCTTTTTTGTTAAATTTTGTGCCATTCGCGAGGATTAGCATCAATAATTGGCCAAGAGAGTGATTTCCGGTGGTTTTTGAGGTCTTAATGGTATCATACTAAAAGCGCCCCCTCTTTTTTTCTATTATTGTCTCTTAGGCGTACAAGAAGTCTCAATGCACCGTCACCGTTCCAACAATTTGGACCATGTGGACGTATCATGAAGAACTCGGCTATGGTTATGTAAGTCTCTCTCTCTTTTGCTTAAAGGTAAATGTTGATAGAATTCCTCAATGGACTGATTTTTTATTTTTGATATTGTCGCGCAGGCAAATACAAGATCCGGCTAGTCAACGGTTAACATGGTACAAGCCACCACTAGCCGTGCTCGTTATCAAGAAGGTTCGTGACTCAACAGTACTGCCACCTTTTGTCCAACTCGTCGAGTGGCTCATTCAGGTGAGTTTTTCTTTTAACTTTTGCGTCACACTGTGATATCAAGGATGGGCTCTTTGGATGGCAAAATGCGGCAAATATTTAAAGTGATTTGCCCTCGATGGATTGTCGAAATATCTCTCTCTCTCTCTCCTTCAACTCTTTGAAGTTTTGTCTCTTTGTTTGGTGGTTGAAAATGTTCTTTTTTGAAATGGGGAATTTCTTTTAATTCATAAATCATTTTCGCTTCCGTGATTAATTTTTTGATTATTTGACTTTTTATGCCCACTTAATCCGGCAATATTGATAGAAAAAAAACTAACATCAGTTATTGATTTTTAATACATCTATATGCGTTCAATTCAATTGCCCAATCATTGGGTATTTTTTTTTCAATTCAACGCACTTTAATTGTTCCAAACAGATTTCCGGTTCAACCTTCCGGGTTAAGAGTTAAATTTTTGATTTTTTTTTATTTATTATTGCAGGAGAAACACATGGTGGTGTGGGTGGAGTCGGCGGTACTGGAGGATCCTCTCCTTCTCGAAGACAAGAGATTCCACAAGATCAAGGACAAGTTAGTTACGTTCAAGTAAGTAAGGACTAATTCAATGAATCATATTTCTTAGAGCTGGCATTTTTTTTTGGTAAATGAAAAATAATTAAAAAAAAAGGATTTTTAAATACTTTTGATGTAAAAATTTCTTTAAAACTAAGTAATTAAAACTTGCAGTGTATCCTCTGGTTGTTTTTCCAAGTTAAAATATAATTTTAGAAGCGTTTTATTAAATCTTCTCAAAGATCTTTCTATTATTTGGGATTAAAAAAGCGTTCTGTTTGTTTTTTTTGTAAAATGTCACCTTAATACCTCTCTGGCGGCCTTTGAGCGCTTTTTTAGGTTTAAAAATAATTTTAAAAGCTATTTTAAAATTTTCTAAAACATCGTTTTATCCTTTATTATTGGAAAAAAACGCCTTAAAATGCTATTCTTTTTTAGTAAAATATGTATACAGGTGTAATTCGTAAATATTTTCTGGTGCATTTTGGGCGCTTATTTAAGTATTTTGATTCCCAAAATTATCTAAAAATCTATTATTGAAAACTTCTTAAAGATTTTATGCGCTTTTTGAAAATAATTTCTAAATAATTTCACTGGCGCATCATTTAGATATTTGCTAAAAATTTCTTATAAATAAAAATAAACAGTTATAGAAAATAATTAATATCATTAAAATTTATTAAAATATTTCTGAAACGAATCATTATTACGTCTTTTTTAATTTTTTGCTTCTTACCCAAAAGACTTTTCCCAATTTTAATAGCTCTGTATCTCTTTGCAGAGATGGAAAGGACGATCTGACGGACAGAATTGACTTCATTGTGTGCCTGGGGGGCGATGGGACGCTTCTGTACGCCTCGCTCCTGTTCCAGAAGTCCGTTCCACCCGTGATGGCATTCCATTTGGGCTCTCTGGGCTTTCTCACGCCATTCCAGTTTGACAATTTCCAGGAGCAGGTCACCAATGTGCTGGAGGGTCACGCGGCACTCACGCTGCGGAGCCGTTTGCGGTGTATGATTGTCCGGAAGTCCGCCAAGATGGACTATGACTATCTGCCGATGCTAGAGAACATGCACGGATCAATGCGGGATGGCTCAACGAACATTCTCGTGTTGAATGAGGTGGTGATCGATCGCGGACCAAGTCCATATCTCAGTAACATCGACCTCTTCCTGGATGGGAAGCACATCACGTCGGTACAGGGCGACGGACTGATCGTGTCCACGCCGACGGGCAGCACGGCCTATGCTGTGGCGGCCGGAGCCTCCATGATTCATCCCTCAGTTCCCGCCATCATGGTCACCCCCATTTGTCCGCATTCACTCAGCTTTCGTCCCATTGTTGTGCCCGCCGGAGTTGAATTGAAGGTAGAGTGGAGATTTTGCATTTAAATTTACTTAAATTTCTGTAATGGAAACTTTCCCAAAATCCTCTACAGAATTTTGCCCAAAATCCTATAGCAGAATTTTGCTCAAAATCCTATAGCAGAATTTTGCCCAAAATCCTATAGCAGAATTTTGCCCAAAATCCTATAGCAGAATTTTGCCCAAAATCCTA
>CAKKOB020000110.1:5196-64313 GCA_918844115.2 Phlebotomus perniciosus | reverse complement strand
GTAAGGATTTTGGAAATCGCATGAAAATTGAGGGAATGGAAAGCTTTATTCGTTTGAGGTTATTTGAAAAAAGAAAATTGGAATTCCAATTCCATTGGAACTGATATGCAAGTCCCCCAAGTCCCCTTCCACTTTCCAACCTTTCCAATGACTTCCAGTCGTTCCTCTTGTGGATGGAAAACATTTGACAATCGATCGAGCGAAAAATCAGCAAAAATTGTCTGCCTCGGGTGGAAAAAGTGACATTTTTCTGCGTGAAAACTCCCCAATTTCACTCCAATTTCTCCCCTGGACACCGCCTCCAGCCACCCACATCCCCAATTTTATGGCTATCCAGCGCCAAGGGCGGAATCCGAGCGAATATTTGGTCTTCTAAAAGGTGAGTTTTTTTTTTGTTCGAGGGGAGCAAAAACAATGGTCAGCTGTCATTTTGTGGGGCTCCTCCTGACGCCTCCCACTCTCTCTCTCCTCTGCAGTCCGATTAGGAGGTGAGAGAGTGTTCACGGCTGGTCACAATGTCCGGCAAACTGCCCATTCCGAAGCGTCGGGACGCCCCAAATGCGTCCTCATCCTCCAACTCGAGTCTCTCCTCGGCGGATGGAATGTCGGCGGATCTGGCGTCGCTGTTCGAGTGCCCCGTGTGCTTCGACTACGTCCTGCCGCCCATCCTGCAGTGCCAGAGCGGCCATCTCGTGTGCAGCAACTGTCGCTCCAAGCTCACCTGCTGCCCCACCTGCCGCGGCTCCCTCGGCAACATTCGCAATCTCGCAATGGAGAAGGTGAGTCAGCCAAAATGTTTTCCAGGAAATCATATCCCCCCCCCCCATACCTTTCCTCATTTCCTTGACAATCCCCCCGGATGACCTCGAAAAGAGATTTAGAGAAGGAGACAAAGAACAGAGGTTTTTATGGATAACGGATTTGGGACTTAACAGTTGAAATGATCAATTTTTATGGAGATATTTTGGGATGAGGGAAGAGATTTGGAAGAAATTGTTCAGGAAAGTCTCTTAGAGATCTTGCCAAGGGGGAGATATTATGGTTAGAAATGGTTTAGACTTGATGGAAGTGCGTGAGAGTCTTTGGAAGTGGAAGTGCGAATAGAAAAAAAACAGCTTTCAAAATATTTAAACTTTTGTGATATCTGAATTTCATTTTGAATGTCTTTTGAAAACTTAAAGGTAAATCAATCATCAAATAAGCTTAAAATTTTGATAAAATGGTTTTTTTTTCCAAGAAAAAGCCTTGACTTGAGGTTGAATCTGTAGCTTTAAGCATTAAGTCGGCTCCAAGCCGAAAATCAGCCTTAAGCTTTAAGCCATCTTCAAGTTTTAAGTAAGCTTTCAAGGTTAAAGCCAACCATAAGCTTTAAGGCAGCTTTATGCTTAAGCCAATTTTATGCTAAACTTCATTTTTTGGGGCAGTTTTAGGTCGGCTTCAAGCTTTAAGCCTGCTTTAAGCTTTAAGCAAGACTTATAACGAATTAATTGATTAGTTGAAGGCATTTTTAATGAATAATTTTGATAAGCATTAATTTTTGGCAAACGTTAAAGAACTTTCTTGAGCTTTAAGTTAATCTTTAGCTTTTGATTGAACTTAAGTTTTAGGTTAGCATGAAGGTTAAAAGATTCATTTTGACTTTCAAAATTTTGCGGAGCTTTTTAAGAACATTCTCCTGAGCTTAAAGAAACAAACTTAGATAAATTAGATTAGTTGAAAGCTCTCTAAAATAGCTGTACCTACTTAGAACTTATGTGAAAATCTTAGAGCTTTCAAAAAAATACAATTTGTTAAAATTCTGGGAAAGTTTTTGATCTGGGATTAAAGTTTTTGAAGCTTTTACAGAAATTTGAAGATGTTTTTGAGAGAAAATACAATTGATATGAAAGAAGCTCCTAAATACTGACAATACATATATCAAATCTATAGTGTTTGTGTCTCTGCTATTCGGAATTCCAAGAAAATCTGGGAAAACAAGTTTGGGGAGAACGGAGAATATTTGGACAAAGAATTTAATGTTAGATCTTGAGACACTTTTCCAGAAAGATCGGATTTGAATATGGAAAATTGGTTTTTTTTTTCTCCATAACCCAAAAAATGTATTTTGTTCTAAACCGCCTTGTAGTGGGGCAATTTTAGACGTGATTGGAAAAGTTTTCATGGTTTTCATGCAATAAATTCTCTGTTTTTCTACTGGATTTACTGTAAAATAGCAAATAATGCTTCATTCAGGAGTTTAAGTTTCCAAAAATAAAGAATTTTGACAGCTTTAAAATATTTAAAGATTTGGTATTCGGAATTATCGGATTTATCCCGAAGTGCGTTTCGTCAGTTGATTTTTAAATTTTTAAGAAAAGCCTGGATAAACGCGGATAAAGAATGCGATTCATCGCAAAAAACATCACTTTTACAAGTAAAAACACCTTTTAAGACGAAATAAAGGACCTCCATGGACGCTTGGAAATTTATCAAGAAGTAAGGTCCATTAAAGACATTCTGACAGCAAATTTCAAGAATTAGGGGTCCCGAATACCAAATCTTGAAATATTTCTTTATCCAAATTAAGAAACAGAATTTTAAGATTTTCAGAGCTCCATCTCTGAAACATTCCGAGAAAGTACCCAAAAAATCAAGAAATGGAGAATAAAGAGCTATTCAGAGCTGGCGCTCTGAAAATCTTAAAATTCTGTTTCTTAATTTGGATAAAGAAATATTTCAAGATTTGGTATTCAAGACCCCTATAATTCTTGAAATTTGCTGTCAGAATGTCTTTAATGGACCTTACTTCTTGAAAAATTTCCAAGCGTCCATGGAGGTCCTTTATTTCTTCTTAAAAGGTGTTTATACTTGTAAAAGTGATGTTTTTTGCGATGAATCGCTTTCTTTATCCGCGTTTATCCAGGCTTTTCTTAAAAATTTAAAAATCAACTGACGAAACGCACTTCGGGATAAATCCGATAATTCCGAATACCAAATCTTTAAATATTTTAAAGCTGTCATAATTCTTTATTTTTGAAAACTTAAAGTCCCGAATAGAGCGAAGAATGCTCCCGAATAGAGTGGTAAATCAACAACATCCAAATGGGATTTCGACAAACTAGGGTCATGGCTTGTTTTATGGAACAGAGTTCTATAAAAGTCGCAAATTTTGAGTTTTTGAGTCTCGAAAACTGCGAAATCAGAACGATCCGCGAAAGTGATTTCACAATTCTTGAAAAATCAAAAAGAATCAAAATTTGGGGCTATTGAACTATTCCATTAAACAAGATTTGACCCTGGGCTGTATAAAGCCCTTCGTGTGATACAACGTAAAAACGATACAATCCGCCGTTACATGGCAGATTGTATGGCTATCCGCTATAAAGAATAGCTCCTGTTCAGTAGGAGAAGATGGAAAGAAGTAGTGCTCTTACAAGAAGAAGTCGAGTACCATAGGGATAGCGCCGAAGGATATAATGAGAATAGTTGACCTTGTGGCAAATGAAGCTTGTCTGATCAGACCAAGATAATGTCGAGTTAAAGACAATACCCATAGGATATTTACCTGATCAGCATAGGGTATTATTTCTTCCTTAAAGAGGAGAGGAAATAAAGGAAAGACGGATGAATGCTTAGAGATTATTATCAACTGCGATTCATTTGAAGAAGCTCCATATGTTCAACTTTAGTCAAGTTTTCATTCATAACATGAAAAGAAGAGGAAGTGTCGGAGGGATCACCTATCACAAGAGAGTTCCAAATCTTTTACCTTAAAAAAAAACCGCTAAAAGGAATGAATGGAGGTCATTGTCACGAAAAGTGCGTCCAGTGCGAAAATGAAAATAATCGCAGGACTGGTTTTCGAGATATACCAAAAACATGTTTTTATAGGGGATAGGGGGAAAAGAGAAGGGGCACTTGATAATCCTTGGGTAAACTTTAGGGGGGTCCCCCGAAGACCCGAAGTCTCTATCTGCAATCGTTTGACCTCTAGATCAATAACAAACCCTTACATTGTCGGGGCAATGAAGTCTGATTGAACTTCTGAAGTGATAGAAGTTCAATATGAACGAACATGAGATGGTTCAATTGATAGTTCTAGCTAAAAGTATAGAAATTGAGTTATTAGAAATCATTTCCTAAACGACCTTGAAGTCCTATTATAGCAAATGGAGATTCCTGAACTATTTGTAGTTCAAATGACTCATTTGTTGACTTTTTTTTAACAAGTAAGCAAAAGATGAAAACTCGTCTAAATCTCATCTAAACAAAGATTCCTCCCTTATCTCTTCCAAATTTTTCTCCTATTTATATCACCTCCTCTCTCACTTGATAATCCCTCTATTTTATCTTTACTGGCGTTGCTCCCAATTGTTGACCTGTTTTTTCTTTCTTGTGTCTCTCTTTGCGCCCCCCCCTCTACTTTCCAGGTGGCCTCGAACGTGAAGTTCCCCTGCAAACACAGCAGTTACGGCTGCAATGCGTCCCTCATTTACACTGATAAGACGGAGCACGAGGACGCGTGCGAATTTCGGCCGTACCTGTGCCCGTGCCCTGGCGCCTCGTGCAAGTGGCAGGGCGCCCTGGAGCTCGTGATGCCTCACCTCATGATGAGCCATAAGAGCATCACGACGCTCCAGGGCGAGGACATTGTGTTCCTGGCGACGGATATAAATCTACCGGGTGCGGTGGATTGGGTGATGATGCAGTCGTGCTTCAATCAGCATTTTATGCTGGTGCTGGAGAAGCAGGAGAAGTTTGACGGTCACCAGCAGTTTTTTGCCATCGTGCAGCTCATTGGGTCACGCAAGGAGGCCGAAAACTATGCCTACCGCCTCGAGCTCAACGGCCACCGGCGGCGTCTCACGTGGGAGGCGATGCCGCGTAGCATCCACGAGGGCGTCGCCTCGGCCATCCTCAATTCTGACTGTCTCGTCTTCGACACGTCCATTGCCCAATTGTTTGCAGATAATGGCAATTTGGGGATTAACGTCACGATCTCGTGCGTGTAAAGGAGCCAACACCACCACAACAACAACACACAACAACCATCACTTTCATCACCCCCGACGGAGATACTTCGGCGGACTTAATTCTTAAATAAATGACACTAGGGTTAATTGCAGAGGCGTGGATTCTTTACTTTCTAACAAAAAGTTCTTCTTTTCAGGGCAAAAAGTGAGATTTGGAGTTTGCTGGATGGTGATAGTCATGGTCATGGTCATAGGTGAGTCTAACAAAATAGATCAGGCATAATAGCATTCATAGAGGAACGAGAAGGCCGCCAAATCCAAGAGCAGGAATCGATATCCTGGCAGATTAAGGTAAGTGATCTCTTTTTCAGAAGATTTGAGAACCAGTATGTTAAGCATGGTATGTCCGTTGGCCTAGAAGTAAAACTGCCGCTGAAGTACCCTGGACTTCATCTAGACAAGAGACTCACATGGCGAAAACACATTTGGGCAAAGAGATGTCAACTGAGTTTGAAATTGCAACGAATGTACTGGGTGATGCGCCGTCCATCGAAACTCTCTCTGGATAACAAACTACTGGTCTTATGGGGTGGGGCTATGGGGTTCTGCCTCTATATCAAATATTAATATCATCGAACGTTTTCAAAACAAAGTTCTGAGACATATTCTTGATGCAACCTGGTATGTGCCGAATGAAATCATTAGAAATGACTTGGGGATACTTGAAGTGAGAAACGTTATCCAGGAATGGAGAAGAAACTATGCTATCAGACTGCAACACCATCCAAACCCATTAGCCAAAGAACTGTTAGTCAACTATCAGGTCTACTAGCTAGACTGAAGAGAATGCGTCTCCCTAACTTGTAACTTGTTGTTAAACTTATTTATTTCCTGTTCCTAAGATTATTGTTTTAATCCTTAGATGTAAAAGTGCCTAATGTAAATGTAAATTTAATATATAGCGTGCAGACTCTCCCAAAGACTTATAAACTTTTAAGATCCAGAATAGATCTTGATATGCTAGTATCTGTATCTTAGGCCCTTTACACACATGGGGTTTAGCCGAGAGAAGACTTAGCCAGTTTAGAGCCAAATACAGTTCAATCAATGATAATTTCATTGCGATAATAATCAAAATTGCTGTTATCTATATGCTAAGCCGCGTTAATAGTGCGTACGAATTGTATTTGGCTTTATACTGGCTAAGTCTTCTCTCGGTTAAACCCCATGTGTGTAAAGGGCCTAAGGGTAGCTTTTAGGGCTAAATTAAAGCTAGAGTAAAACTCACTATTTATAAAAAAAAAGATACACTGTTAAAGCATTTGAAGCTAGTTTTATAATTTAGATCTACCTCAACTGAAAGAAAATAAGATTTATATTTTATTCAAAATAATTGAGCGAAATTTGATAATTTTGGTAATTTTGATGGTAAACGGGTTTTCCGAAATTTTCAAATGAATAATCCTAAAATTTTCAGCCATACATTCTCTTGAGATTTTGTTCTAACAAAAAAAAATCAGGAAGATTGAGATTGTTAGTTCCCAGCTTAAGAAGCGACAACGTATGCTTGTGGTGCACTTGCCTTTTCTTCATTTAACAATAAATTAACTCTTCGGTGCTAATCAGATGATAATTCCTTCTGGCAATAATTACACAGAGAGAATCTCACACGACGACAGTGATTGCAGGTTGAATGGGGAGATATTTTGGACATTATAGGAGGATTCTCCTCTTGCCATGGCCCAGAAGGTCAAGAGTGTGGGCCAGGAATTCCACTGCGGGTGAAGTGTCACTCTTTGGTGTGGTATGTCGAGAATAAGACTGAAAGAGATGAAGTATTGGTGGATGTGTAATTTTCGACTTCTTTCGACTATTTATTTGTATTGTTGTAAAAACGAAAAGCTAATATTTAACATTTGTTTTAGTGTCGACAGTAGAAACAAAAGACAATGCCAACAGAGATCTCTGTACATACCGTTGAATATGACACACTCGAGATGGTAGATGAAGAAAAAAAAGTTGTTGTTCCTCCTCTTTTGGGTGACTTCATGGGCTGCGTTTTTTTTGCGTCCAGGCATTGAGAGACATTCATCGCGAGGAGATGCCCGGTGAATTTTATTGACATGCCTTCGATGACCACGAATTTGTCTCCGTCGACACGGCGAATTGTCTGCGAGCGGGGGTGTCACAATTGAGGAGTGATGCATCTCTTTAGGTGAAGATTCGAAGAATGATTCTTGGGTGCGTTTTTTGGGAAGTGATATTTATTGTTGCGGAGAATAGTGAGAAGCAGGAGAGGCATATCGAAAAAGGCAGGTGTGTTACCTCATCAAAGAGTTACCTTTTATTATTTCTACACAGGCGAGTGTTTTTTTTCTTGCTTTTGGGTGAATCTCACCCAAAACGACGTCTTTCCTCACGGTGGAACAGACAATTCTTTCACTTGGCGAGCATCGAGTGTATTTTCATTCACAAAATAATACAATCCAACCATGAGATATTTAGTGCGAGTGGCAGAGAGGGAGAAAAGAACGAGTATATATATATATTTTTTAATGTAAATCTTACAACGATGGAGATGAATGTACGAGATAATCAGGCTGGTGTTTGAAGGTGTATTTTGAAATAGAGACGTTGTGGACTCAATGTCAGGGTGATTAACAGTTAATACTATCAGATGATTTGCCTCCAATGGCTCTCTGCTCTCAGATGGTGAGATTGATTTGCAGAAAGACATGAAACACTCACACATTTCACAATGTGAATTGAAGATGAATTTCTGCGTGGGCGAGAGATAAATTTTATGGCATTGCTCGTTTGCCATTCACGCTGTGCCTTTTGAAAGATTTCAACGCAAGATCACGAAAGGTTTCGTCTAAGAAACAAGGAAATTTTCAACAAAGTGCCTTCAAATACAAAGCCTGAGTAAGCAATTGCAATGATACAGAAAAAATTCTTTTAATTTCAAATTGTATGATTAATTTCATAAAATATCTCATCTCTAACGATCGTGCGCCGCCAAAAAATATCAAAAAGGTGTGTGCGGGATTAAGTCACATGGGTGAGGTGCACAGAAACCTCTATAAAAAAATACACCGAAAGTTATTCTCCAACATCTTGAGTGCCAAAGTGCTGGGCGAGTGAAAAAAGCGACCATTAAAATGCTTTCAGTGTCATTTTCCTCTGTCGGGGTCAAGTTTAAATTGCTCTACGTCAGAGAATATTTGTTGGTTGATGCTAATCGTGAAGAAATTCACTTCCGGTCCGGGTAATTCTCTCCCCTGAGACACCCACTTAATTCCAGGGGAGGGGGGCGAGATGAAAACGGTGTAACAATCGCTAAAAGCCGTTGCATCTTTACGCCAATTCCTCATGGCAGTTGTCCTCTTTATTGGCACTGGATGTCCCTTGGGTTCTTTGTCTCTATATAGACCCCAGTGACCTTATCTGGGCTGAAGATCTCCCCGCGAGCACCCGATCGTCGTCTTGTAACAAATTAGGGAGGGAGCGAGAGACTCTCCCCGTCCATTTTTCCATCTTGCGAGGCGGCATAAAAAACACGATATACCCATATTTGAGGTGTTTCTGGGCACCTGTACGCGGACAGTCTCTCGCGGCAACGTCCATGTCGGGGAATTTTAGAATAGGGGTTGCAGAGACACTCTGGAAGCTCTCTCTCTTGGATCAACAGTATTGCATGATGTTGCAACAATTGCCTAGATGTTAATTACCAATTCCATTGGGTCTGGGTGGCCGGTCAGAAGTTGTCATAATTCCCCCAGAAGGTCATCAATTTTACTGTATATGAAAAATAATTCACCAGGACAGGTGCTTCTTAGCCACGCGAAGCCTTGCCAGCTCAAATTTTTCTCTATATAATCGAGAGAGGAAATTCTGCCCCACTGTTTTGCTCCATATTTCATGTTGCAACGATATCCGATGGACTGGCGATGGTGGCGAGGCAGCTGAACCAATGTTGAACAGAAAGTCCACGCTTTACGCGCACTTAATTAAAAGTTTCTCCGCACAGCAAACGACCAATTAGTGAACTATTTGACCACCTTGTGATCTTCCCCCTTGGGACGTCATGCATCTTCAAGGCACTTCACCGATGAGACACCAAATGTAATTGGTGAATTTAGCACAAGAGAAGCACAGAACAATGAACAGACAAATTTACTTTGCGTTAATACCTCAATTTATCGATGCACGCAACTTGTGAAATATTCGAGAAAAAAATAAGCTGGGAATTTTCAGATCCTCGAACGTGATTTATGCTTAATCGATGCTTTGGGAAATATTTAAATTAAAAATTAAGCTATCAAATAGCTAATGAGCTGTGTCACAATCTGTTTGCTTTGCCAAAGATTAGGCAACAAGAGCAGAGAGCTCTTTTATTGATTATCTTTATCAAATGCAACACATCACCTTGAAAATAGATAGTATTAGCGATGGAATATTTCCAAAAAAATAGGGTCAACTCGCGAAAAGCATTTTTTTTTAAATCAAAAAGCGGTTCAAAGCAAATCAAAAATCATCTAGCGGTAAAGTATTGTAAATTCGATTTGTGATATACTGCGGAGTTGCTTGAGGTGGGGTTCCTGCTTAGCCTATAAAGTAATGAAAGAATCTATCACTTCCAGATCTACGAAATTTTGAAAAGCTTCCATTCCATCAAAGCTAATTTGCTGGATGAAAGCTAAGCAAAGTTCTGTAAAAGCTCTTAAATTTTTGAACCAAATATCCGACGAAAGCTCTAGAATTTATACAGATAAGCTGTAAAAACAATTAAGTTAAGTTAAACAAAAAATGTCTAAGAATACCAAAAAATAGAATTTTCGCCAGAAGTCTTAATTTTTGTTAGGTTTAGCGAAATATAAAGCTTTAAACAAATTTGTAAAGCTCAAAAAATTTATTCAAAAGCTCTATAGGGAAAAGCTCGCAAGTTTGGTACAGCTTCTAGTTTGGTACAATTCAATTTTTCATGTATTTTTCTTGAACTGTTACTATTTTTTCAGAGAATATAGAGTAGGCTTAATGCCTACTATCATGACATAATAGAGTGGACCAGCTCCGTTCAAGAAAAATTCATGAAAAATTGACTTGTACCAAACTAGAAGCTGTATCAAACTTGCGAGCTTCCCCCTAATTTTGTAACATTTTTAAATGCTCGTCTATTTAAGTTCACATTTTCAAGTTTGATATTTCCTTAAGAGAGTTATCAGACGAAGAATTTGACGCAAGAATTTATTGCATCGCGACGTAATAACTGGGCGAAAAAGTGTCTCCCTCTCAACTGATTTACATTGGTTAGAAAGGGACACAGAAACGTAATAATGAGCAATTATTGCGTCCCCTTTGATGCAATATTCGTTCAGTTTTTTGTCCTTTTCTAACCAAAGTATAAATCAGTTGAGAGAAAGACACTTTACGCCCAGTTATTACGTCAATTCTTGCGTTGATTTTTCTCGTGTGATAATTCGTTAAAGCCTCAATAATATTTTCAAAATCTAAGAAGTTTATATAATAAATGGATTATTAAAGTTCAAGAGCTAGACCAAAAACTGTAATTTAAAAAAAAAAACGCTCGTTAAATGTTCTGAAAGACCCTTGAATGTTAAAAAAAAACTTGCACTTTTAACTATTGTAAAATAAGTTTATTTTGGAATAGTTTTCTTTTCATTAATGACCGTTGAGGAACAATTTAAAAAATATCTCTTGATGATGAAAATAAGTGAAATGCCACTAATTTCTATTTTTCAATGTGTAAACTTGATCTTTTGGTTAAAAAAAATGGTTTTATACATTATTAAAATGCCAACCAGTTAAAATGCGCGCGCAACACGCATTGGCGGTTTTCGTGTCATCTCCAGATGTCTTAAGCGCACTATTTTTGCAGTTATCACGCCATTTCCGCGTGGTGAAAAGAAAAAAAAATCGTTACTTTCGCCAAACGGGGCTGAAAGCAACGGAAATCGAAAGTAAGGAGGCAACAAAGGCGATCCAACGAGTTGATTTAATAAATTGATACTGTCGTCGTGTAATTTGCATTTTTTTGCCCCTGTCTCAATATGGAAAGGGGTTGTTGCAGCATCCTGCCAAATGATCACTGTGAATACCTGTGACGCACTATGTCCCAGGCATGGATGGGCCAGGGGATGTGCGGGGTGATGCGGTGCAATAGGCAAATGTGTTCGCCACCCCAAGATGAATCTTCTTGAGCGCGAAATGCAAAAAATTCCCATAGATTTCAACCCCTTGAAATGCAAAATCCCAGAGGCATCCGATGGGAGAGACACCCAGGTCTGCATAAATTATTCCCAAATGGTACCCTCGGCGAGAGTGAGATGGCACCCAGGATGATACACAAGTGTCGACGCTGAGCTGAAATATCGATCAAGTATGGGATTTATTGGTGGACTAAGGATATAGAGAGAAATATGATTTTTACTTAAGGGATGCGCCCTACCTGCGCTCCGGCAACCCCTTTCACGCAAAGGCCCTTATTTGCATTTCACAACGCATGGAAGGGGATTGGGTTTCACTTAATATGCGCGCGCAGGTAGGATCTTCTCTCTATATCGCCCTATGCAAAATTCACCGTGAATCTCTTGCCTTACTCTTTCATCCACCAAGTGAGAGTGTGACACAATTATAGTCAATTTTCAACCCTGAGTTGGTGCTTCTTGTGGACTTACCCCTTTAGTAAGTCGCACACATGCAAACAACATAAGAAAATCGAGGGTCATCTTTGCATATTTAATTTGGTGAGACGCGTAGATTTCTGGGTGAAGAAAAGGGGAGAGATATTTTCCCATGAAAAAAACCATCAAGTCGCATTCAGTTCAGCGTGAGAGAGTGAGATGTTCAGTGAAAATATTGTTAAGCATTTGCTAAGAATTGATGGTGCAAAAAAAACGTTGTGATGCTTTGCAGATTTTGTAACGTTTTTTTCTTCTATTCCTCCAGGAAGATCAATGCGCTTTCGCTTCTCTCCTCAAGCCAAAAACCCATTGAGTCAATAATTCATTTGCATTTTTCACCATTAGAGAGCATCTCTAACGAATTTTCGTTTTCAGAAGCGCCTCAATCTTATGGCCCCTCGACAGTTAACCGTCAAAGCTTAAAGAAATACGATCGATGATCAATTGAGGAGTTTTACTCTAATTGGATGGGTTACCGGAAGGTCCAGCAATCACAGCCCCCAGAGAGCCCACAGCTGTTCCGACATTCTCACTCAAAGAACAAGTGTTAGCAATCACACATTTCTGCCATCTCCCTCTCTCGCGTCAGGCGAGGAAGACGCAGAGCCAACGAAAAAATTAATTTGAATAATGAATAATTTATAAATTTTCATGTTTGTTTTAATTATCTCGCCGAATACTCAAGTGAGGCAGCCAGTGTTGGTTTCAATTGCGAGATGAGGCGTCTTCCCGGGGCGAGCCAGTTCTCTGTGGTGGAAAATATCACGAGACGATACCACCGGCAAGGCTCAAACTTGTTGAATGAATGAAAAATATGTTAATTATATGGTTTGTGCCGTGAATTACTTTAAGGGATATCCTCACAATAGACATTAGACGAGATGGTATGCCCAGACACTTTGAGGATCTGCGACTTGCTTGTTTTCCCAATTTTTTTTTTAGGCCAGCTTGCGGTCATCAACCTGCCACCCTCCTGGTCCATCTGCCACGGACCCTCGCACCCAGGAAGACTATATATATCGACTACCAATCCAATTATCATGTGAGCAAATTATATACCGCACAACTGTGTAATGCCATCCCATTCTTTCAATCTGTATTTGAACATTCAGCACAAAAAGGATTAATTCCTGTGCGAGACCAACCCTCCTCCACGCTCCTTCTATTTAGATATCAACCCCCGGCCGATCTCCTGGAAATTTTAATCCCTTCCGTTTTCATAAACCATAATGAAGTTCTGTCAAAAGTCAACAATATTTTAGTTGAATGCATTGCTGGATTTTATACAAATTTCACCCCCTTTGGAATATCACCCTCAACCGCACTTTCACAACCGCAACCGTATCAAATTTGTCGCAGAATTGTGGGGAAGTCAATTTCTAAATAAGCGCTAAATACGAATCACATCTGTCATTTTCGTGGACATTTTTTTGTGTTTCGGGAAAAGATTGGACAGGGTGAAGGAGCGGAAAGGCCGTTAGTCAGAAATGCGGGGGTAGAGTTGGATAGTTCAAGATCTTGAAATGAATTTCAAAGCTTTAAAAGGAACCCAAAACTTTTTCAAAATTTTGCAAATCCTTTGTGAAATTGAATATGAGCTTTTGTTGAAGGTCTGCAAAACTTAAATAAAAAACTCCCGATTTCATTACAGAACGCATTAAAGGGAAATTTATCTAAGTGTATTTCAAAAATTGGAAGGTGCGTAATAAAAAAAGGTTTTTTAGGAAAAAATATTGTAAAATCATAAATAAACATGAAAAAGTTTGAAAATTGCGAAAGAGAAAAACCGTTTCATTTCCTATTATAAAATAAATTTAAAACAATAATAATTAAAATAATCAATTTAATTTAATACAGAATCAATTTTTTTCTTATCTTTTATCTTGATCCTGTATTTAAGACCACTTCAACTCTGATTCTCACATATAGACACTGACGACCGGGTGAAATTGTTTAAGTGCGTGAAATGGGAAAAATGGAGGAATGCTATATATGGCAAAAGGGGTTGAACCTCTTCTTTTCCTATTGTGGTCTTACAAGGCGCCCGAAGCACACCATATTGGAGTGAAAGGAAGTTCTCCTGTGAGATGGAAAGGGTGCAAAAATGATAGATTGTGTTTACCTTCATCGTCCAACTGGAAGGGAAGCTCTCAAATAGGATTTTTTCTTTCCCTTAACATGAGCTATACTTGATCCGGGATGCCAATAGATGTCTCAGGGATGCAAGGAAGAGACCAAGAACATCTTCCCCTCAACACCCAGGACATTGGTTTTGGCAAGGTGAGGAACATAAATTTGCCCGAGCATATTCCCATGTGCCAATTGGACGAATAACAATAATCGTATTAATTCCATTGGCAGTAAAACAGTAGTAATATGACGTCACGATTGCCATCATCACAACATAATGTTATTATTCGCAGAGGCATGTTAACCCAAGTACAATTATATGGTAACATCGGTACACCTTATCCCCCTTGGGCGCCAATCCCTCACCACCCAACCTCGGGGGAATTGTGATCCAGGCTGAAATGTATTTAGTGCGTTCTTGGGGTTGGAGGCGGAGATAAGGAGGGTTTAATAAACTAGAGAAACCCTTTGCCTCTCCTCTCATCCCATTCAGCCAGGAGATGGAATCGATGTTGCCGTCCATGACATGGGCCCGGGTGAGAGGAAGTTTAACAAAGGAAAATCGAATAGCATCGGAGGTTTTTGGGGAAGAAGGCACGTACCAATTCGTCAGTGGAGATATCCTTAATATGGCCAGAAAAGGGATATTCATCGTAACCTCCAGTCAGAATGTCACTAAATAAAATTCCAATTTTGTGTGACATTCTCTCACATCATCAAACGCCCTTCCAAGGGCTAAAAGGCAAGTCGAAATGCCTGGGAAATTTGTCAGGCCATTTCATCCGGAGATGCCTGATCCCTTTTTCCTCTGGTCCATATCAAATCTCACAGATCTGACTTCACTTTGTTTCATGTCAATTTGTCAGCATTTCTTCCAATTTCTCTTATAGCAAATGTCCAGACATTTCCTCTGATACCATCACTGGGCAATCGTATGGTGTATGTTTTCCATAGAACCCTCTCAGAAACAATCCTTTGCTGCTGAGTTGAAGTTTTGAGTGACAATGTTGTGGGCACAAAATAAGGAAACTTACCCAGTTGAAGACTTTCTGGCTGGAAATTCAATATTATACTATTTTATTTTCCACTACGGGAGCAGATTTTATATTAATTTTTTTGTCGAAATGTCGACCTAATTAATTATTTGTAAAATTTAGATACGTTAGAGGTTGTTGACCTCAATATTTCACTAGATATTTTTATAAATATTCATAAAACTAATAAATTAGAGTTATCAGTTGTTTACAGGGAAATAAAAGTCACTGCCCTGATTACAATGAGTACAAAGTGACTAATTACATCATTTTTTATAGCAAAGATATGACCTTAAGAGCCCCAATACAAATCCAGGTCGTTAAATTCTGTTAAAAACACGAACTTTTTAAAAAGGGACCTTTTTATGCTGATGCTAAAGATTCTGCACAATCATCGAGGTCATCTCATGGGAGTTGAATTTAAATAAAAATCACCCCCCTATAAGAAAGCCTGAAAAGTTCAAAGGAGAGAGCTCCATGAAAAAGGGAAATATTGCCTTCGATGTTTGGCCATTGCTTTTATTAAGTGTCACCCAGAATGCAAGTGGGAAGGTGGCAATTTTCACCCCAAAACAGGCTATCTTGCAGAAACATCCACATCACCGATGTGTATCCTTCCACCATTGAGATGATGTTATGCTGTGATAAGAAAGGAAAAGTTTTGCACATCACAAGAAGGGTGAAAAAAAACATCCCATCAATGGACCATCACCAGGAAAATTGTCACCACATTCCACATGGAATGCGTGCTTGAAGGATTCCTTAAAAAAAATTCGCATGTGGAGGAGAAAGAATTTGGTAAAATTGCACACGACATTTCCAGTTCTCGATATGCCTTACAGATAGCACAGGAAGAGCTGTTGGATCAGAAACTATTGCATCATCAGCATTGCCCTCGCCATCCCTAAAGACACGAGTAGTTAGTTTAGGACTGAATGCCAGAAATCACCAATTCAGGGATTATGGGGCGGATGGTTACCGTGAAAATTGAGGAGGGGGGGAATTCCGTTTGACCGAGAAAATGTCCTGACCATTGTTTCCTGTGCAAGGCTATCAACCGCCCCCACACACACAAGAAAGGATGTTGGGGCTCAACCCAAATGCTGCGCTCCTGCACGGATTGTGAGCCAAAAAGGGTCGGAAAGGAGCACACTAATAAATATTTTCCACCGGAATTTCCTTACCATTCCACCCCTATTATTGGCTAAAATTTAAATGATATTTCTGCGGAATCGACGGCCAATTGGAAAATTCGGGCCGCAGAAGCACCGGAATCCCATATATTTCCAACTTACGGGACATTTAATGGTCAAATTGTGGCCAGGAAGTGCTATAACATCAATTCTTTGCCTAATCGTTGGAATTATTCTCCTTAGGATTGTCCATAAATTTGTGTGTGGGTGGGTACTATCACATCCTCATCCTGATTCAAAGTGTTTTCAAAGAACATTGGGTGTAGAAACGAATAAATGTCTCAATTTGAATGTTGTAAATAAACTCAAAAATTTATAAATCCATCAGCAATAGGAGAAATCAAGGGCACAAGAATCTACATTTAATCCTTTATTCACGGCGCGAATCCTTGCCTTCAAAGTCATCACTTAGTTAGCTTGACCCAAGAGAATAATTCCGTCTAGAAATATAGAGCTAAATATGGTTTAAATTTTATTGAAGTAGTCTAAAAGCGGTTTTCAATATTAAAATTCGTCCAGAAATTGTTATCAATCATTTAAAACTGGCGAAATATTTTGAAAACGTCTTTTTTTCTTTTTCATTGATTTTAAAAACTTTTTCAAAACAGTTTTTAGCTTAATCAGCCTGGCCAAACCATTTCAAAATCACTTGATTTTTGGAAGGCGTGCGAAATCAAAAATCCTTTTGCATCAGATTAACCATTGTGACCTCAAAATTAAAGTAGTAGGAATATTTTTGCATGATTGTATATTATATTGAATAAAATATTTTTTTTACAATACTTCCATAGTGAATAAAACAAATAACAATACTTAAATAACAATTAACGTCATCAGGATTTGATGAACTACCCAGTAGTAAGAAGTTTTCATCAGATTTTGAAGCCTTTCGTTTACCGTTTTCACTTTTGCCACTACCGAACCACCGTTTAGACTCAACCACGTTGTTGTGCTGCAGCCGAGGTAGTAGTGGTCGTAGTAGTGGTGGTTGTAGTAGTAGTGGTCGTGGTGGTTGTAGTAGCTTCCGTTGTTGTAGTAGTTGTCTCGGTAGTGGGTTCAGTGGTAGTGGTGGTAGTTGTGGTGGTAGTCTTCTTCTTCTTCTTGCGGATGCGCTTGCAACGCTTGTTTACGCATGCCAATCCAACGCGACAAGGTGTTTTAAAGTCACAGTTCCCTCCTAAATTAAATTATGTATATTAGGATCAGAATGTGCAGTAAACTAGGCGTAAAGTTCAAATTTTAGGAAATCTATTAGTAATTTACTCACCGACAGTCTGCTTGGGAAGGCAGTGTCCCCACTTACAGTATCGGTTGTGGTGATGGCAGTCAATCAGGAAAGGGATGCATTCAAAATGTCGTAGTTCACCGGGAGTGTTGGGAGCACCAGCTAAGGAGAAAATCAATGTTAAGTTTTAGGCTTAAAGTATAATCTTACCATAGATACTGACAAGTTTCATCCGTAAAGGATGAAAGCGAGAACAGAAGTCCCACAACAAGAATTGGAAGTACTGAAGTCATTTTCGTTGTTTCAGTATACAACTCACTGATGCCACCGAAAATACCGTCAGCTCTTTTATACAAAATTTCATATCGCAAATTTGTTATTTTCTTTGCCAAAAAAACAAATATCTGCAAAACGAAATTAGAACGACACCCATAAATAATGCGAATCAGACGGGACGGAACGGTGACAAAGGAAACGGCAGCGTTTGTTGGAGCCCTAAATGACTTCATTATTGTCTCTCTGAGGGGACTTATCGGGTGAGATTGCGGCAAATTAATTGCTCAAAAAGACGCTTCTATACTAACACATGAGTGGACAAATTATTTTGCATCACCTCTCCTTATCGTGGCATGGGCAATTGAAATTTTGCCTCCTTGGCGGTGCCTTCGCGGACGCACGGGTAGAAGAAAGTGTTGGATGTTTTTCTTTTTATTGTCGCCACAGCACGAGGAAGAATATCACGACTTTGGTATTGTTTTCAATTTTCCAATTGTTCTCCTGACGCTCCACATTTGTCACAAGAACCATCCCGCCATGCCCAGTGTATTCCCTTCACGAGTACAAACCCAGCGCAACAATGGAGGAGGGAGGGCAAGTTCAGATACACAAAAAAAGTCAAAGAAAAAAAAGAAGATAAGAAATTGCTAAATGGAGAACTATATATACTGCCACGAGAGTATTATGATTTTGGTCAGAGAGAATATTTCTGTGTCTCAACACCCATGCAGACATTGCATCCATCCGCGCCAGAAGATGTTGCACAAACGGCCAAGATGAAGAAGACGCAGTCCTCCGGATCATGTCGCGCTTCTTCTTTCGCCTCCTCATTCTTGCGGCTGCTCGTCGTCGTCGTGTTCCCGATAATTTATACATTTCGCTATCAATACACCCAACCTCTCCTTTTTCGACTGTGTGTACTCGAGAAATTCACTCGCGGACTCTTGCTTTTATCTCTTGTCTCGCAACTCTGATTTTGTGAGCTCCCGTCGCTACTGTGTTCGCCTGTTCCAGCATGAAAACTTGCATACGACGCCATAATTCATAACTCTCGCTTGTTATACATTTGTCCAGAGATTTATTGCTCCAGCATTGCGAAACACCCTCAGCCCTTCGGTGCCTCGGTGGCTTGGGAAAATTGACCGTGTGCACTTTCCCGGCCGAAAAGCTTAGGGCCAGACTATATAGAGAGACAGCAAACACTGCCAACGGAGAGCTTAGTTTGTTGGCTATCGCCCAGTGATATGGGTCTTCCGTCACAGAAAATTCTTTCGATGATAAGTTTACTCAATAGAACTAGAAATTTTGAAAAATTGTCTATTTGAATGAGAACTTGAAATTTTATCGTGGGAGATTTCTAAGGAAACCTAACTTAAAAAAAGTGTACAAATTTTAGGGATAAAACAAAAGAATAGTTTTACAAAAAAGGTGAAAAAATATTGAAAAAAATATTGAAAAAAATATTGAAAAATTTAAAATACAAAAACGTTTATTTCTATTTTATCTTAATTCTGGAGGTTTTCCATAAAAATCGTTTTTAAAAATTTCTTTTGAGGTAAAATTATGTTAATGTGACTTAAGTTCCGTTTTAGCCCTATTCAAATCATAATAAATCGAATAATAAAGTTATAATCTTAAAAATGAAAAATGATTCTTCATTAAGTTCAAACATATTTTTTAATACTTAAAATTAACTCAAAACCGTTTTTAATTATTTAAAACTTGTGAAATTGGTAAAAATAGGTTTTTTCTTTTGTAATAATTTCAAAAACTTGTTTAATATTCTTTTTTGTATTAGAACTGTTGACAAACTGTTTGAAATTGTTTCATAAACTTTTATTTTTACCTTTTTAATCGACTTATAAAACATTTTAAAGTATATGAAACTGGTAAAAACGTTTGTAATGGGTTTTAAAAAATTCAAACTGGCCTTAAACCGTTTTAGGCTTATTTAAATCCATTTAAAGCCCTGATGGATGTATTCGCTTTTAAGTAATTAAAAACGATTTGGAGTGTTGTAAAAGTAATCTAAACAATCTAAAACTGGATTACATTTCTTTTAAACATCGCATAGTGCATACAAATATTACTGTTATTTCTGCAATCTCTCATCAATTGTAATACATAGGTATTAGCAATTTATCTGACGTGGCGGAAAGGGGTCACTCCACACTAATTGGCTGATAAAGTGTCTTTATCTACACATTTCTAGTAATTCTAACAGATTTCATGTTGTCGTTGTAAAATAGAATTTTAACTTCAACTCTTAATCCTTAATATGTTTATTATTATGTGGTCTATAGTATTGAGTAACATAGCCCATATCGAGAAGATCAATCATGTAACAATTGGACAAGAAGCTGTCACTCTATCGGGCTACCAAGATAGTTTTGCCCGCGCCTCGGTTGTGGCGGGGCCAGTGGACAAAAAAAGGCACTTGAAGCAGAAAAGTCTGTCCATCATCCATATAGACTCATAAAAAGACGAATGAGTCACAACAATCATAAATAATACACTCACTTTGCCACTTGCGTGTAAAAGAGCATATAAAATAAATAGCCATTTGGCCTCCGAAACCCATACCTCAAATACCAAAGATGAGGAGAACCTGGAGAGGAGCGCACGAGATCACCCAACTATTTATACTGCACTTTATCGATTAAGACGCCAAGTCATTGTGCATTGGAATTACAAGATGAGGAGAAACGCTTTAAGAAGTTCCTCTCTTGGTGATGGCCAACCGTATAATACAATTCAATTGATAATTGATTGAAGATCTCCTCTTCTTTCTTGTCCATTGTATCCAACCACTAAAAGAAAAAGTCATGAATTGAATCACTTACACATTTCTTCGGTCAAAACAGGTGGGTTTTTTTTCTACCTCAATAGTCGTTCCACTCGCAGGTATAATTTGCCGCGTATAATCATAAAGAGGCATTTAACTGACATTTTCGACAGACGATTCACTCTCAATTTCCACCATGGGTTGATTCATCTCTAATTGAAAGGACGAATAGGTGGAAAAAAGAGGTTTTGTGGTTTCTCGATCCAGTAATTTGCCATATCGATGAATATCTCTATTCTTCGGCACGATGCCCAACGCAGATTATAAGGAAAAGAGGAGGAACAGAAAATTGAGTGTCATGATTAGTCTTACGGATAAATTCTGACATAATTTTGGGAGTTGTTCTCGCATAACACGCGTGGTTCACCTATGAAAATTGACATGGCCCGGCAGGAGGAACGGAGCATAAGAAAAGAATATGAATGGGCCTATAATGAAGTGGATTTTTACAGCCGTACGATCAATAGTGCATAAGCCTATAATTGATGACCCCGCCAAGGTGTCATTTGCCCCCGCTCCCCAAGTGACAAAGGAACCAGAAACCAATTTTCTTAATTAACCTCTTTCACGTTCGAACCGATTGCTCTTATTTCTCTGACCATTCCGACAAAAAACAAATGGACTTTTTCACTCGTCCGACAGGGGAATTAGCATGAAAAAATATAAAAATCCCTTAAATGCGAAGAGTCCAACAGATAGTAATTGCAGAAAAAAACGCGCCTTCACGACCTTCTGGGGGCATCTCATAAAAATATTTCTTCAAAACCTGGGAGCAGAAGACGGTATCTCTTGACGATGGAGAGGTAATATAAATGAAAATATTTACGAACATCTTGAATTAGATATTAAAAAAGTAAAGAGAGGAAATCTCTGAAAGAAATTCACGAGACGAAGAGGTAGAGATGAAAAATAAAATGTGCATTTTGAGGGACGTGGGGGCTTCTTGAAAAGAGGGGCAAAAGCCACCATCCAATATGTATGGATTGAATGAATAAAACAAAAGGAAACTTTCTGCATAACCCACGATGCGTATTGAAGACTAAGCGACAGGGTCCACTTCAAGTAGTTTGCAAGTTGTAAGATTAATGGTTTCTAGGATGTGTCCGTGGAATTCTAAGGGAATTTTCTAACATGCAAAAACAAAAAAACGGAAAGTCTCCATGGAAATTCCCTTATCTATTTCTTATGAAGTTTCCTATTAATTCCCGGAAAGTTTCTGCTTTCTTTACGCATGTTATTTTTAAAGTGCTTTCTTAGGTTTCTTAGTAATAAAAAAATCTTACACGGAGAAAAACTTCAATTCAAGAAGTGGAATTCTAAAATCAATCTAAAATCAAGTACAAATTTATCCATTTTCATTCATTTTTAGATGTTTTTACTAGAAAACCTGAAATGTAACTTAAATACGATTGAAATTAGAAGTAAAATAGATTGATTTTAGTAGAATATGGGGATAGATTTTAGAAAATCTGGAGACAAAAGTTTTCAGCTATAGGTTTTAGTAGAAAGTATTTAATTTTATCTCCTCATAGGATCAATATGTATTAGAACAGTGTTCTTAATTTAAGAAGCTTAGGACTGATTTTAGAAATTTTGAGGATCAATTCCAGAAGCCTTTGGGTAAATTTTAGTAAAAAATACACTATATTTTAGAAGTTTTTGGCTTGATTTTCCTGATCAAGCCCAAAATATCAGTTTATGATCAATCCAGAAAGTTTCTAGAACTAGAAGTGATCCTAGTGAATTTCTAAAATCAAGTATATTCATTCTAAAATCTACCCAGGAGGCTTCTAGAATTGATCCTACAAAACTTCTAAAATTTAAAAGAATATTTCTATAATCAATCTTAAATTAAACAGGATTGAGAGGGTTATTTTGGAAATAATTAGTAGCAAGATTAGTAGTAATTTCTTGAATTAAGTAGAGTCATTTATAGAAATTATTAGTAAGAATTCTAAAATTAGGAAGAGAATATTCTTGGAGGAAAATTTTGAGTCTTTTTAGAGTGAATTTTCCTAATTTTAGTAGCGGATTTTTCTCCATGTATAAAAAATATTGAAATAATAAAAAACTAAAACTAAGACAGTTACCAAAAAAAGTAAAAGAATGTTTGTTCTAAGATTATAGCAATTTAAATTTTTAAATGAATGGTTTCTGAATATCTAATTATTATTTTCTTTAATAACCAGTTTTACCATCTTTCATCACACCCTGTGTATTGGCGATATGTTGCAAGAGCAAATGCCCGGTAGCACTTGAACGTCGATATCCAGTCTCATCGACAATAAATTTGCTGCAGACAACAAGAAAATAACAATAAAAAATTAAGGACGAAAGAAAACTTCTTGCAACGGCGCACAGTGTGATGCCGAGAGTAAGCAAAACAGGGGCGAAGACTAAAAGAAGCAACATACAGTGGAGATGATGGAGTGTACAAAAAGAGGAAGAGACCGCAACCACGAGGTAAGAGATGAAAGAAGTGGAGACTGGAATACCATGTAGACTTCATGAGGCTGGAGAGATGATAAAATTGAAGGCGGGAGTTTCCACAATGATAAGCTCAGTCCCTCGTCAGACTTGAGAAAATTGACGATTGCAGAATCGCGCGAGTAACCCAGGGGAGAAAAAATACCGAGAAAACTGATTTTACTGAATGATTTGAGGTTTGGCGAAGAAAAAAAAGCGACCGAGAGTCTTTTAATTAAAAATCTGTGACAATGAAGTGAGTGGGTGTCTCGGTAGAGAAAGACAAAAAAAAGATGTCTGAGAGCTGCGAGGAAAAAAAAGTCGTCCAATTAATGAAATTCTCCAGAATGCATGGGATGTGGCGGAATGACGAGGAGGGAGAAAAAGAATGGGGAGACGATGGAGAATGTCCAGGAGTCTCCTCTCGCCTGGATTCTTGGCGGAGATGGTGAACCCAGCAATTCGACCTTTTGACGGCGTGACATGAGATTCGGTCTTAATTACATGCCACAAGCAGGAAAAGCGAGTTAATCACGCGGCCAGGGGCACATTTGACCACTCTCGGATTAGATCTTTCAATCTTCCACATTCGATTGAGACTTCTTGTGATTTTTAATTAACCTGGCAAAAGGCGAGAAGAGGGACTCCAAATTGGAATTATGTACTTTGGTATACTTTGGTAACGGTCACAATTATGCCTTTGCAACGTTATGACCTTCCAAAGACTTTTCCAGCAACTCTGCGCTGGCAACTTGAAAATTTCGAAAATGCAATATAAATGTTTTAGCTCAGATGAGAAGAAATTTCCCAACGATTTCTTACCTTTTCAGCTTAATTGAATTCGCCTCTTGAAAGGAAGAGATTGTGTCTCGGTGGGAAAAAAAAGGTGACCAACCACTAGTTGCACTTGCTCTTGATTTTAACCAGCAAACTGCGTGAGAGAGACAAATGTCCGAGTGGTCGTCGGTGAATTGGGTCAATCATAGAGCATATATTCTCGCAACAAAAAAATAAGATAAAATACGCATTAAGTTTTATATTGATTTTGCTCACGGCACCGCAGACTCACTATATCAGTTGCTGGGTGGACGTGGGTGGCGATTGAGGCTGAGATTTCTTACCAACTCCTAGCCACTTTTTTCACGATATGGCACTCATAAAAATGATCAAATGCGCCCGTGTGACAAACAACCTCCACACAGTGTCAATTAATAAAAAACTTAGATAGATTTCCGAATTGCAATAAAAATTCTCTCGATCGAAAATACCTTAATTGACTCATCCGGGGGCTATAGAGTCAGCATTGAACTCAAGGTGTGGCCTGATCAGTTTCCAGTGGCAGATCCTCCTTCACGCGATAGCCTCAGCATAAGGAGGCCAGAAAGAAGGTGATTTTTTTTCTCGTTGTTGCTCACCCAAAAAGAATCTTAATTAATGCTTGAGCCACGCGAGATTTTCATTCTCGATTGAATTTGAGCACGAGAGGGGCGGCAAAAGAAATTGAATAAGAGTGTATACAAAAGATTTAACTACCACACCACTTCCTCCAGTGACCACAATATTTTGATCCATTTAATTCACTCAAATTCCCAGCTTTTTATTCGCCATTCTTCAGTCACACTCTCACCATTAACCACCCTCGATGCATTAGCCATCCCGCCGTAATGGGGAGGTGGGCTTTTTTATCCCGAGAGCGTCAGAGTGACAAAATAGAGCTGAAACCAAAACACACGTGCATTCAATAAATACACACGTGTGTCTTCGTCAAGGAGAGTGTTTAATCCAGCTACTGTTGAGCTTGATTTCATCTCGATTGCCACCCTCTGTTATGGCTAAAAAACGATGGCCGGTCGAATTGAAGGAAAATAAGGGAGTGCTTCTTATTTTAATTTTATTTTTCATTCTTGTGTGCATGATATTCTTGATCCATAGAGACACAAAATTTATACATCATCATGAGGAGAGATTTTTATTTTAAAGCGTAAGATTTTATAAAATCTAAAAATTTATTTTTTTCCTTAATAGTAGAAGATATTATGGTTTGAAGTGGTGTACGCATCAAGGGAGAGATATTATGGAATAAAGTGATATTTGCATAGAAGAGCGCGAGTGGTTTTGGAAGTGGAAAGGAAATGCTAAGATAAGCCATGTAATTTTGAAAGCATTCAAAGAAGATCAGGATGTTTGGGGAAGTTCTTCCAGAGTCTTATGCCCCGCATATACTTGGACTTAGCCTAGAAGACGCCCTTTACACACATGGGGTTTAGCCGAGAGAAGACTTAGCCAGTTTATAGCCAATGGCAGTTCGTAGACACTATAAATAAACGCGGCTAAGCATTTAGATAAAAGCAATTTTGATTATTGCCGCACTGAAATTGTCATTGATTGAACTGTCTTTTGCTTAAACTGGCTATGTCTTCTCTCGGCTAAACCCCATGTGTGTAATGCCCCGCATACACTTGAGACCTAGAAGACTTAGCGGCTAAAACGAGGCTCAGGGCTTCGCTAGACCTGCCTTTGGCAAAGGAATTTCCTTAGAAAGTTGTTCTGTATAGGCTAAGCGTGATCCGAACAGACTACAGTAGAAGCCCCGTTTTAGCCGCTAAGTCTTCTAGGCTAAACCCCAAGTGTTGCTGGGCTTGATTAACTGAAAGCCTTTCAAAATTGCTTTAAAGCTCTGCAAAAATTTAGGAGTTAAAAAAATATTATGGAAAATTTGAAAAGCTTTCGGACAATTTTTAAAGCTTGTGGAAGTTCTCGCTAAGATTTTGAAAATTTCGGAAAGCTTTTGCAAATTTTCTTAAAGCTTTGAAAACTTTTCTTACAAAATTGTTTTAGAAAGCCTTCATATATTGCTTCTTTAGAAAACTTTCTTAGAAAGCTTTAGAAACCATTTTTAGAAAGCTTAAACCTTTTTAAGAAAGTTTTAGAAAGCTTAGAAAGCTTTTCAGAAAATCTCTTTTAGAAAGCTTTACATAGAAAGCTTTAGTATAAAAAATAATATTGATAGGTTGAAAGCTCATATGAAAGCTTCCGAATTGGACTGAATTCTGAAATCTATTGAAGGTTCTTTATTGGATACAATTAAGTGTTAACAATATAAGCTACTTTTTTGCGTTCTAATCAAATAGAGATCTGGTTTGATGATGATTTCGATGCAAAATCTCCATAATTCCAATCTTTCTTCTACGTTTTTACTTCTTGATATGAATATTTATAATTTTCACGAATTTTCATCGTGGATATCTCCATGATAAAAAGATTTCCAGTGTAATGAGCTTCACAGATGCGGAATCACAACAACTCTTGTTTCAATAACAATTTCAAATGTGATCTAAAATGTACGGATTTAATTTAAGCCCAGCTTTGGTTATAAAAAAATGCAAAGTTATTAATGCAACTTTTGCAATTGATCCAGCGTACGTAATCTTAAAATATACAGCTAAACAAAATCGATTTAAAAATGTTTTCAATGATCTGTTATGTCATTTTACAGGTTGCATATAATATGATCCTCTGTCATTTGATGATTATCATTCATTCTCGCAGACTTTCACAGGATAAGAATCTCACACTCATTCAACTGTCTCGGAAATGATCACTGAATTGCTCAGAGTAATTTGTGTCGTCATAATCGTAAATGACGGGAAAAGAACAAGCAATTTCGTATCTCTTTTTTTTCTCTCTCTTCCCTCAAGACCTCCCATACCCTGACGTGGTTTTTAGTAAAATTTAAAGAGGCACCCTTGAAGGGATGGCGCAATCATATGAAATTTTCCGCCTATTCAACGTCAAACTATTAAATTGTGCGTCGCAGGGTTTGGGGCGAGTTGCTTGGGCTGAACTAAATTCCTGATTAAAAGTATGAGGGGTTGTTGACTTTTTTCTGCCTCACTTTCGACGGCATTGTCTCTTTAAAGGGCGCGCTTTGTCCTCCAGGGAAGACAAGGATATGGAAAAGTGGAAAAGTGAACCACCCTCGCAGAATCTCTCCGTGGGCAATAAAATTTATACCGTAGATGGTTTGAGGGAGATTCTTTATATGCACGAGAGCAGATTAGAAGAAATGCCTATATCCCCATTTTCTTATCCTTTTTTTCTGCCTCCTCTCTCTCACTCGGTATCATTTGAAATTGTCAATTTTGCCATCCCTCGCAATCTTGCCGCGTCCCGGTGCGTGTCTGCATATTGGGAGTTATAAATTCAGTGCCGATGAGGATGTCACAGTGGCACCCTTCGGCAAAAAGTATCTTTTTTTTCTCTCCTGGGTGTGGGGGTTAGCAAAATGGAATCAGTCGTGTCTTGAGGAACTCCTCAATCTCTCCCCATCGACTTGCATGAGATTCTCCTCGAGAGATTGTTGCATTAAATTAAAATAATTGCCACCGAGTCATTTTATTAGCTATTTTCAATTGTTCTCCGCTTACTTTCATGCTTCTTTATTGCTCTGCAACACATTGAAAATTTATCTCGTCCCCACGAAGATGGCAATTATTGTCCCAATTTCTTCAAATGGAAATTGAAAAGACTATATATACACTCAAAAGATGCACCGTATGTTTCCAGCCATTTGAACAACTCCCCGCAGTCAATAAACTCAATAATAATCCTGTGTGTTTGGTGGGTGCCCCCAGAAAAAAGCGAGTCAATAAAAGCAATTGTTGGTGCGAGAAGAATTAAGAAGTTCATTTAAATGGCATCTGCCTCCGCTAACCCTTCTCCTTTCAGGCCGGGGTGGTAATTAAAATACACGCAGAACCATCAACCCCTTTCGATGAAAAATGCTCGGAATTTTCGTCTTAATAGTCAACTTCAACACAATGATTCTGCACAATTAACCCTTTTTCGTTTTATCGCACCATTTGTGCGAGGCTCAATTCACGAAACATCTTAATTTCCACGAATGACCCCTTTTGCGCGACGTCTGGAATGTTTTCACGAGGAGTGAACTTGTGGGTGGCAACAAATGTTTTTCACCCCCCCAACTCTCGCGGGTGTTTCATTTGGGAAAACATCCAGTGGACTCGTGGCTGGGTCACCCAATTTAATTCTCATTTCTCTCCTTTTAAGCATTCAAATGAGATCGCGCGCAAATGCTTAAATTTTCGCCCAAGAAACACGTGCTTCTAAGCAAATTTTCACGAATTGGTTAAATGACATAAGAAAATATTTATTTTTGGTGAAAAATTCGTGGAAATTGTATATTTTCAAGGATTTATTTCAAATTAAAATTGAATGGAAAATGTGAAAAAGAAAACACGCAGTGGATCAATGGAAATCAAGAAACAATCTTGATTAACATTAGAGTATCGAAAAATATGATATCAAACATTCGGATCAGATTAATTAATTTTCACCAGTGTGCTTGAATGCAGCATTTTGGACGTCGTGTGTGTGTCAGCTGATAGCGAAATGCCTTAAAAAAGAGTCAAGATCGTAAAAGAGTTGAAAAAGAACTTTATGACCCAGGAAAAATGTTGAAAAGAAAAAAAGGCGATCTTCGATCACAGCGTGACTTGATTTACGACCATCGATGATACAGAATTTATTTTACGACTCTTTGATTGCGATCTTATGTAATATGAAACTGCATTTTTTCCTCTATGTCTCATAGTTCCTGGAGAGGATCACTGATCACCTGTTCGATAGTCCAATAGATCGCGTGGAATTTTTTGGCAAAAGATCTTTACCCGTAAGAAAATTAACTGTAATAACCAAATGAAATTCAAATGCATGATCGTAAATTTCTCACTTGTTAATTCACTGGAAGATGGACTGATCAATTTGGATGCAAATCGAAATTTTTCTAATACTATCGCTCTCAATAGAAATGAAACTTAATGTCATTTGGCAATAAATTGTGGAGATAGCGAAAAGAGCTTTTCATTTAATGGGACTGCTCGTATCATGAGTCTGATATCTTATTTTTTTTCTTTCTCTCCCAAAAACATGTTATTTCGTTTATTGGTCTATGGATGAACAGTAGAAGACACCCCAATTAAAATATTAGAAATTCCTCTGCACTTTCTGAGAGCATATACGAATGAAATAATATACATTTCAGATAGAGATACGCCAAAGTTCCCAAAAAGAAGTTCTCATGTTTCACCGATCGTGAGTGTTTAGAAGTTGATAGAGAGAGGGAAATAATGTCCAATGTTTAGCAATAAATTTTCCAGTCAACCTTGAGCATTAAAAGCCTTTACCTGTGGCCAAAAACAACTCTATAAATTGTCATAAAAATTTCTAATCAATCTCGCGGCGAAGCGTTTTTCGATTGAGAGAGGGAGATTGGAAGCTCGCGCGACATCATTTAAATGTGCCATAGCAGAAATTGGGGGTCTTGTTGATCTCCTTCTTCGGTTCTCTCTTCTTCCTCATGTTTTATGACTCTGGCCCCAAGAGTTTTTCAACTATTTTAATGTGACATACTGAAAATGTTTTGAGCAAAACACCGTTCTTCAGTCGTAAATTACGTATTTAGGGAATTCATTTTCAGGCTTTTGTGGATTCACGCTGATGTCCAAGTCATTTGGGATTTGAAGAAGAGAAATCCGAGAGTGGGAAAAAAAACAGCGCGCCACCTAATTTATTGGTTTTCTACCCAGAGAACCAATACTTGCCGCCTAAGCGCGCAGTTCTGACCGCAGAGGATGGAATCATAATGCCGCTTTTTGGACTTCAATTCGCGGACATTGCACAAAAGCTCCTGCTGTTTCACACGGAATTCAAGGGGAATTCAAATGAAAGCCCTCTCTCTTTCCTCTCCATATCATTTGTGAACAATGTGTGCAAAACTTTTCACGATATATTTGCCCATACATGCTATTTACCTATTCGACCTTGTCAAGGCTGCGGCGCGATTTCTCAGCTGCGTCCACTCCAAATTGCATAATTTTGCCGCGTGCTCCACAAAAAAAGCAACCAAGAGACAGTGGCAAATGCGACAGAAAGCTTGGACGGTGAGTTAATTTATTTAAATTGCACCAACTTGTCGACTCCATCCAGATATATTCACGGTTGAGGCAGAAAAATCGCCCCAGAGAGATTACATACATTTTCACTGGTGGGATCCGATGGCGGAGACGCTGTCCAAACTCTGGCGACATCACTCTTGCAATTTCACCCTGAAAAACCGTGTGAACTTGGACATGGTGTCTCAATGGTCAGCGAGGAAATATTTCATATTCTCAGCAAAGATTGAAATTGCGTGAACCGGGAGATTTCATAATGACTGAGAAAATTTAATGTTTTGGATTTTTTTGTAAATGTTTTTGAAATTTTTCTGTGATTTTTTGACTAATGTCCATTGCAAAGGCAATATAATTGAAATTTTGATAAGATAATGTCTTATTCACATTTTAGAAACACTCTTCATTATTTATGAATATTGAATAGTGATATTTATCCGATATTTATGAAGTTTCTATTAAATTGCTCTGAAAAGTTCTACAAATTTTTAAAAAGTTTGACCTGATTATTTTAAAGCTCTTACGCTTATTGCAAAAGAACAAAAATTTTAAACCTGGGTCTGACTTTCATGAAAGCTGTTGATTTTTTAAATGATTAATAAAATGTTCTAAAAGCTCTATAGGGGAGAACGAGGCAGTTTCAAACATAAATTTTAGGTTTTTGTTCGGGACAGTTTTGTGGAAGGACAGTAAATAGCACTGAAACTCTATATGGCTTATTGGCTACTCTTGGGTAGAGGCTTAAGAAAACAGTTTGGTTCGTCCCTTGAAAAGCCATAGTTTTTCCGGCAGGTAAGATTTTCCACGAGTCGGTAATTTGTTTGAAAGTGCCCCGCCTTGGGCCACTCTCAAACAGGGCTGTGTCTCGCCCCATTTTTTAAGCAAATGAGACTAAATTGAATTGTTATTATCAATTTTCCGATCAACTATTGCGAGAGTCCAGATTTGAGTAAAACAGTAAAATTGAAATATTTTTAAAACCCTGTTTTTTCAATAATATTTTTAATAATTAAAATACAAACACGAGGATGACTATTATTTTAGCATAGATGCACCTCTACTACCCCTTCGATATCATGGTAGTTTAGTTTCTCTTGCAACAAAAACTTGCCAGTAAAAAGACTTGTTTGAAACTGCCCCTGTTTGAAAGTGCCCCGCTCTCTACTTTACTATAAAAAATCTGTGCTTTAGGGAATTTTTAAAAGGTTATGAATCAAGTTTTGAGCTTTAACAAGAAAATTATTAGCTTAGAGATATTGGAATTATTTACAGAGTATAGAGCTTTGAAAATTAAAGTTTTGAGATATGTTATAAGACAAAGCTTTTTGAGCGCTTCAGCAAAGTTTTTGAAACTTTGGAATTTTCAAACATTTGAACATTCTACTAAACTTGAATGAAGTCTTCAAAGATCTTGGACATGTTTATGAGGCTATTAAACTTTTCTAGAAAACCGACAAAACATCATAGCTTTTCGTGGAAATTTTGAACATTGACCAAATGTTTTTCAAAACTTTAAAGCAACTTCTTAAGCTTTCGCCAACCTGTCTTAAATTCCATTTTTTAGTACATAAGTACAAAAGTTTAAAATTGCGCATTTAAAATTAAAAATTATGGATTTTCCCCATTTCCTGGTGAATTTTCCTGGAAATTCATCCAACATAATCATCTTAAATCATATATGAGATTGAATAGTACGCAATTTCTGAGTTATTCAACCAGATGATCATGTTTGTTAGGAACACTGTGACGTCACAGAGGCATAAACTCACAATCACGTTATTTTGCTGTTATATGAAAAGTCCCTTGACGCATTGATGACGCAATTCACACGCGCACAAAATGCACAATTCAGCATATTTACAATCCCCTTTCCCACCCACAAAATTATCCTCATTAAAGCCCTAAATTTGTCGCCTCGGTGAATCGATTTCAGTTAATGGGCCATCTTTGTGAGCTCATTGGCATTAATTGGAAGTTTTCCAATTGTGACAAGAGGGACAAGCACGCAAAATTTGGCCACGGAGCCAAAAAAAAGACATCCTGCAAGTCACGCCAGATAATTTCTTATCCGGCTCAGGTGACAAAAAAAATCAATCCCGGGGAGGGAGTTCTTTTTTTCGAGGGAGCTCAATGATTAAAAATCCATTCGTTGGGATTGCATGTGAAACATTAATTTTGCGCAGCAGAAGAAAATGACTTTTCCTTATAAATTTATCTTTCTACTCAACTTATGACACATTTCGACATGTTGGGAAGCAATTTTGCGGTAAAATAAATATTTTAGGTAACATTATTTATACAATGGAAACTTTAACATTTAAGTACCATGAAGGATATCGTATTTACTTGGGAAAATTGCTTTCACTAACAATTTATAGCGAGTGTGGAATGAAATTTGCAGGATTTCATGCTTATTATTTCTTGTGAAAAAATTTAATCGTGATATAATATTTTAAATGTAAATTGTCTTAAATTACAGCATGAATTAGTTAAAGATGTAAATTCATTCAGGAATACCTATATATAAATTTTGCAAGGGGAAGATATCATGGTCAGAAGTAGTGTACAGTTGAATGGAAGTGCGACTGTCGAACATTTATTAAGAATTTTCAGGAGCTTTGTAGAAACTTACGAGAGTTTGAAAACTTTTAGGAGCTTTAAGAACTTGTAATGATTAAACTTTTCACAAATATCAATTTAACAATTTTTTAGAGCTTTTTATTGATTCTTTAAAAAAATATTATGGAGAAAGTTTTTAGCTTTCGTTAAATATGTTCTAGGTATAAATTTTTGATAGCTTTTACAGAATTTTCAACAAGTTTTGGAAAGCTTTTGGAAAGTCGTGTACTTTCAAAATAATATCTTCACTTTGAAATTTTGTGCCAATCTCATTCCTCACATGTTTCACAAAAGTTTATGCAGATGATGAGGTTCCATAGAGTTTCCAGGTAAAATGGATGATGAAAATTATCAGAATACGTATATGGAGCTATAGTTCTATCTATTCTTGACCTCTTGAAAGCTTCCTGTTTTCACTTTCCTCAACAATCCAAATATAATTTTCTACCAAGGACGCGCCCTAATTGAATTTTCGTCACTTAATTGCCTTCCAATTGGTGAAGGATTCAATTATCTCCCACGGAGCATACATGAAAGCCTCTCATACTAATCACAATAGCGTGCAAATTGGCGAAAGTCGATAATTATATTGCTCAATTTGGCGCGAATCACGTGAAGAACAATATTTTTGCGCCAGACCCGGCGTCTCCACTGTCAGCCACCTGGAGAATTATGCGGATATTTATCACCTGTGCGTTGAGTGAATGCGACAGGGTGGATATGCAGCCAGGAATTCACAGCGTGTTAGGCTATTTATGTCGATAGAATGCAATTATCTGCGAAGGATGTGAACACGCAGCAAATCAATTTAATTTTCATCCCTGGCTGATGAAACTACATAGTTTTCTGCTCAGCTTTCAAGGGAGAGATATTAGGGTGAATGTGCTCACAAATTCTAGAACTTCAATATGTTTTTTTTATGAAAGCTCCCAAGAATTCCAGTGCTCCAAAAGCTTTCAATTGATCTATTTTATTATTCATAGCAAAACTTTGTTACGAGGCTCCACAAAAATTTACACTATTTAAAAAATTTTAAATTTTAGTTCCAAAAAGAATATCCTTTAGAAATATCTTATGTTTACCAAATGGGAAAGCTCAAAGAATTTATCCAAAAGCTTCATAAAATAGAAAGCTTTGAACTTCAAGTATTCTTAATGTTCTCGAATCGTTTTAAAAGCTTCACAAAATTTCCGAAATTTCCGCAAATTCTTCAGATCCTGAATATTTTTAAATTACACATATTTTAAATGTTTTAAATAAATTCTTGGAGCTCAGAAACTAACCCAAAAGCTTTTGAAAATTATAAAAAAAAATGCTCGTAAAATGTTTCTTAAAGATCCCTTTATGTTTAAAAATTAATTTAACCATTAGCATTTCCACTTTTATAAAGCTGTACAAGTACACCATTCCTGACTCTAAAATCTCCCCCTTGGGTGCTTGTGGTGTTTACCTGTCTGATTCCATCTTCAAGCGCCTCCTGACAATGTTATTATCCAGTAACATGATAGTGTGCTTAAAATACGCGTCGTCAACCCAGTGGATGGGATTGATGAGTTCAAGGAGTGTTTGAGCTCGGCTTTAATCACAATTTTCACTCCCGCGCGCCAAATGAACTATCGATCCAACTCACCCACTTTTGTGGCCAAAAACACAGAATTACACTATGGGATTATCCTGGACAGGCGATCGTGCTTATTGAAATAATGATGGCAAATCACAGCAAATTGTCATTGCGCAAATAATGCAAATTCTTGGGGAGCCTCTTCCCTCGTCAGTGTCGACAGGAGCTTTCGCTATGTTACGATGTGGGTGGGTGGAAGTGGGTGGAAGAATTGCATAAACTTTTATTCAGCACTTTTGTTGGGCATCGGGGAAGTCTGCCATTAAAATGGGAACATTTCAAAACGCCTGACAATGCTCAATTAGAGAAAGAGCTCTATATATATATATGGGATTTTTGTTTTTCCTCACAATTGCAAATTGATTTTTATTATTTTGAATTGATTTTCGGAGGAAGTCTGGAGAATAAAAATTGCATGATTATTGAAGCTTTTTTTGAAGTTTTTGTAAGCTCTTTTCTGAACTTTTAGTTATAATAATTTTGAGGTATAGGTAATGCTAAAAATTTTCTATACCTATTTAGTTTTTTTTTTAATTTTTGAGTTTTTTTTAGGATATATCTAAGTTGTAATTCCTTTTTTTTAGCTTTTTTGCAACATTATTGTTTGTGCTAATATCTTTACAAAGCTTCTGAGGAAGCTTTTCACTAATAAACTTTCAAAGAATTTTGATTAAGAAAAAAAAAACAACCGAATTTTTGCTGTTGTTACCTATTCTATAATATTGATGTTCTATGTCAGTGAAATTTTTTTCAATTTTACCGCCTTTTCTTTCAAAGATGGCCATGTCATGCCTCTCTCAACATATTGTAAATTAACTGAAACTCTTCCTATTTATTCAAAAGCGCCGTGTGATCATTGAAGTGTTAAAAAGAACCGAAAAGGAATATTTTTGATGAAACCCTTTTAACTGTATTCGAGTTGGCATAATCTGTAAATTCCATGTTTGCAATCTAAAATTGCTACTCGCTTTTCAATTGAAATTATAAATAGTGCAACTTTATGCGTTTTTTCTGGAAAACAAATTCAAATGCCTGAACTCTAAATATCATATTGAGAACATTGAGAATCATAACATTTTCCCTCAATGAATTTCTTGGAAAGATAATTTCCCATGTATTTCTAAAGCTCTTTGATTGATAGTCAATTGAATTTAGTGTGAAGCATATTTTCAATAATTAATTAACTTTTACACCACTCTATGTTTTATTCCACAAAATATCGCTCTCCCTCGATGCTGAATATAAATAATTCATTCCAAATAACCTTTACCGGCTTCTATATGATGGTAAAATGTTATATTTCCAAATTTGCGATGTGCTCAATCAAAGGGATTGTGTGCATGCAAAACGCGCCACGTGATCGATTTGGGCGCCCTTCTTCGTGCCACCCACTTGGGGTCAAATAAATATAAATTAAGAGCCAATAATATATGAGTCTGCGGTGGGGCGCTTTCGCCAAAAATTGATGGTTGGAAAAGTGTTGGAAAAGTCATCAGCGACTGGGAGTGTGAATTATATTTTAGCTTCACCCATTTCGTCGGATTTATGTGAGGGGGTGGAAAGCGTGAGAAGTGATCTATCACCTTTTGGTGCGGGTTGTAAAAATTCTCTCTGGGGGCATTCTTGCTTTTTTGGCGTTAAATTTGCAACGCCCGAGCTCTTTTACTGTGATTGCGTGTCCCAGACAGTTGGAGAATTTGCGACGACACCCTAAAAATTTTTGATTCTAATTAGTCACTTTCATGTAAATACGTCCTTTTGCGTGCCTGAGACGCAGACTTTTTTATTATTGTGAATTGTGTGGCTAATTAGGGGTTGTCTTATGGGTTTTCCTCCCCCAGCGACAAGAGAATTCCAACTTATATGTATAAATAAATGTCCGGAGATCGATTTTTAATTTTTATCACCGCGACATGGACGAAAAAATGCCGGAACGGAGATATTTGTGGCAAAGTTGAGTTGAAAAGAAAAGAAAATTTCGTTTTAGAATTGAGTTTTTTGGGTTTATTGAGAGCATGGAAGAAAAATATGAAAATCGCGTGTCGCGAATGGCGCGAAAGGGAGACACAAAAGAGGAAGTTCGGACGAAACGGAAGGAGTGAGAGCTTTCTCTTATCGACTCACATCGATCAGTTATGTAATAGCGTCTCTGGTCGCCACCCCTTCCTGGCCCCGTAATGCAAGGAAGTACAAAGAACTCCGCCTGAACTGATGAATGAATGGCTTAAGCGCGAGTGGAATGAACGGCTGAGCACGCGATTCTCAAAACAACTCCCAATACATGCACTTCGAGGCATAATTTCATAGTTGAAGGGGGGAAAATACAACTTTTCTCTTCCCTCATTAAGTTCACTTTTTCTCGAGCTTTTTCTTCGCAGCAGAATTTTCAAACTTAACGAAACGAACCCAAAAAGCTCAGCAGTTGAGGTTTTCTGCGTCATTTCCTTTTACGTCGCTTTTTACTATAATAAAATAATCATGTTCATAAATAGCAGTGATAGATGACGAAATTTATCACCATGAGGGAAATTCATGTTGTTGTCGCAAAATTATGAAAATAAGGTAAAAAGAGAAACAAAATGAGTTGGGATTTAATCAAGGGTGTACTTTTATGGTTAGAAGTATGGTGTACACTTGAGTGGAAGTGCGTCAATGTTTTTGGAAGTGAAAGTGGTATTAAATCTATAATTAATAAAATTATTTTTAAAAATTCAAGGAGGTCATATAACATTTTACGATAAGTTTTGAAAAATTTCAGCGACTTTTTATAAGCTCTTGAGCTTCACTATTTATAGCTTTTTAAAAATAAATTTAGAAGCTTTCAAGAATTTTCTTGAAAACTCAAAAAGCCTTAACTTTATTTAATTCATTCATTCATTCAATGAGATTTATTCAATGAGGTTAAGAAGTTTTTGAGCTTTCAAGAAAGTTCCTGAAAGCTTTTAAGACTTTCTAAAATTTCTAAAGAAATTTTGTGGAAGTTCACTGTATTTTAAAAAATAATTAGAAGAATGAGGAAATATTTATAAAGCTTCGGGATCATATTAGCTGGGATTCCCATATCCCAGCTTATTTTTTGGCTTAAGCCATTTTGTAGAGATTTTGTAAAATTTTCGACGTTTTACTTCGGTTTTTAGACACGAATATTCGTCAGACATTTTTTCGTTGAAATTTTAGAGAGCTTGAAGTGGTGTACATCTTTTTGACCCTAATATCTTCCCTTGGATTTAATATTTAGTTCTTATAATAATTTTAATTCAGAAATTTCATTTAATGGCGGAGAAATCTCGTCATATCTCTGCGACAAAAGGACGCTTTCATAAACTTCCTCTCTTTTTTTACCACAAGAAATTTGGCAACAAATTTGGGGAAATTATTTTTCCCCAAAAAGCTCTGACCACCGAAAATCCTCGCTTGCAGGAAGCAAAGGAAGCAAAGAATACACCAGCCCTATATTTTGTGGCAAATTCTTTATTATAAAAAAAATCACTTGACCTAGAGACATAAATATCCGATAGAAATTCAATTGTACTAAGGAAAACGTCTACTGGCGTCTTTTTGGCAAAAACACTCGTTCAGAGTGGAAAATTCTTCCCAAATGGTGGCTCATCGTTGGTGCTGAGGAAGAATCGACCACGGAGGCGCGGGTCCGCCGTGAGGCCCATGTAGGCTGTGATGTTCCGATCGCAGCTCTCGTGCTTGACCTTTCCCTTCACCTTTTGGCCGGATCTTTCACATTTGGTGGCCAGGAAGGCTCGCGGGCGCCGTATTGATTCAACAAAATACTGCCACGCTCTCTGATGGCTGCATCCTACAAATATTCCCACCCAGCGGTTCTTGGAGATCTCCTCACGGGCACAGCCCGGCTGCAGTGGAACTCCCTCATTGGGGAAGAAGTCCGCATCACCCAGTGGCCAGGGGAAGCCCAAAATGCCACCATCGGAATGGATAACGTCCACAAATCGGGCATCCGAGGCGCTCAAACGATCGGAACTGCCCATGAACATGTAGAGCGGAAAGGCTGGATCGAGGCCTGGAAGGATACGCGGGTTTAAAGGGACTTTTTTTTGGGAAATTTCGTTAAAGTTCGTTAAGTTTGTATATTCATATTCCATGAAAAAATATTTAATTAAATTTCGGAAACGAAAATTTAGAAGACTAATTTTGATAGATAAAGCTTTGTTAAAATTTAAATATTAGGCTTGATCTTTTATTTAATTTTTACCAACACTTCTTCAAATTTCTAGCAAAAGACTTTATGAATTTTCTAGCAGAATCTTCTTTTCCTGGCAGAACATCTTGTCTCCCAAAGTTGTCGCAGGAAAATATATTAATGCAAAAATGCTTCACGTCTGGGACATTCTGTTGCTTGTGAGCAATTTCCATAACTTCCTCATACTGCCAATTACCCGAGATTTCTCTGCAGAATTGCATCACTTTAATTGATTTAATGCAAACCCAGGCGGGAAAATCCTCTCAAGTCTCCTTTTCCACCCCTTTTACCAAATGCAGAGAGTGACTGGGGTTCTTGAGAAGTCGTAAAAATTTTCATGACGCTAACATGGGATGTTAGACAATTTTTTTTCGTGTATACACAACGTGATTTACGACATTGTAGCGGAGAGTGAAAGTTTTCTGCTTCTATTTCGAGAATCTAACAAAAAAAAATATCACACAGAAAACCTTGCAGAATTATTGGACTCTATTTCCATTCATATTATTTGATACTGATCTCGCTGTTTGGTTTTATTGCACCGAAGAAATTAGAATTATGGTAAAAGGTTTATTTGTTACGGCGATTTATTTTACCTGTAATTCGTGGAAGAAATAGTCCCCATGTCTTGAGGATCTTCCCAATAAATCCAGCCACTTCTGCCCCCAAACTGAACCCAATCACGTGAGTCTTCTCGAGGTCTGCTCCGCCAGTTTTAATGAGGAACCTGAGGAATCTCGCTATGTAGCGCCCCACGCGAGGGCCATTCTATAGAAAAAGAAAGCTGTGTTGAAAATCTAATTTTGTAACAGAAGTTTGAAAATTTTTAAGAATTTATTAATTCTTAAATAATTATTAAATGAATTTTCTTAAACTCACCTGAACTGATGTGACATACCAGGGCAGAGCTGTGAGAGACCTCCAATCCACTAGGATCACATTATACTCCCCCATTTCCAGAAAGGCTTGTCTCACCTCAAAAGAGCTCTGCCCCACATCTCCTGGCGCTTGTTCCGAAAATCCGTGGAGGTAGAGAATTAATGGATTAGATGTGTTGAAATGGGAGTCTCTAAGTCTCCTCTCGTCGGACACATAGAGATGATCAGGCACTGTGGGATTATCTCTCGTATAGAGGAGAAATCTTATGTCTTTGGGCTCCCTAATGGCGCAGCAATTTACACAGTCACCGCGTGGAGCGGGGCTGAAAATCAAAGGAGATCCTCCTGCAAGAAAAAGTTGAACATTTTCATGGCCAATATCCGACGAAATTTTGAAATTGGATTGTCTCAATGGCTGATTAAAGCTTTTTTTATAACACTTTTAATTAATTACATTTTGATGAGAAAAGTCGCTTTATAATGGCGATTCAGGTGGCGCGTTGGAAAAGTGTAAAAATTTCGGGTCAAGATCGTCAACGAGAATTTTCCATTCAATGAAGCCAAAATGCTACAATTATAGTTTTTAATTGATGAATTGTTAGTTTCAGATTCAGGGACATTTGGAGATCGCATTCATCATTTGACGGTTTAAATTTCAAAAGTCTGTCATTAAAGACGATCTTCTGATAAAACGAGTTATTGGGCAAAGTTTTTAAATATCACTTTTATTTTTTTTTTAATATCTTTTCTGGTAGGTAATCTTCAAGAAAAATCAATATTTTTACGAGGTGTCGTGAATGAATGAAGGCAATGATTAACCATGAATGGACTCTCGTTTGGGTGGGGGGTGGAGTAGAGAGATAGAAAAAAAACAATCAAATTAATATAATCATATGGCGAGTTAATTGTTATGCCCTCATTGCTGTCGACATGGATTTTCAATGTTCTGCACGTCTTTCGCGTCTTCTAACGATTTTTTTTTAAAGCGAGAGACTCGAAACGAACTCAAGGCGATAGAAAATGTCAAGTTCAATGGATTTTGCACAATATCACAATTAATTGGCGCTCTTGCACGGAAATTGCAGATGCTTCACAATGTCGTTGTCCATCTCACCGAATATCAACGTGAAGACGGAACAGAGGGCCGCCGTGGTATTGGCAACGGCCATTATCGGAGGGCTGATCAGTTAAAAGAATGTTCACTGCACAAGAGCATAAAATGAGTCCAATTATAGCACTTCACTATTTGCACACATTCATAATTTGTAGGTGAAAATGGCGCAACTTCCGTGGCGATTCTGATGGATCAATTTGGGTCGGGAGGGAAATTTTTTCCTGACCGCCAGACGGCAGAGGATGTGAAGACGAGCACCTCGCGGTATCGCGTCCGAGTGGAGAGTGTTGCAGCAACGCTGACCAGAGCTCCAACAATAGCACTCCTCAAGATTTATGGCGGTCAAGCGGTGGGGAGGACCATATTCGCTGCCATTTGGTGTTGAGACAATTTTCCAATCATTTGCATAAGTTACCAAATTTTCTTTAAATAAATACTCTCTTTTTTTTCGGGGCTTTATTGAGTGCGTTTTCGGTGATGGTGGATTTTGAAATGAAAGAAGACTTGCTTACGCAAGACTGTCGGTTTATCATAACTTGCCCTGATTATGCTCAGTGGGAGATTATGTGCTCAAGTGCACGGAAGCTCTAAAAAAAGGACGCGATGCTGGGCAATGACGCGAAAGAGATAAAATGAGATCATTAAGGGGAGATTTATCTCATATATTTAGTCACTTTTATATGTTATGTTCATACATATGTATTTTTCATATATTTTCATATAAAAATTCATATTTTTACTGCAAACTTGACGAAATTCGTTTTCTAAATTTGAAGAACTTTGGAATTTGACGAAATTTTTATTACAAATATTAGAATTTGTTTTATAAATTCTTCTTTAAACTTTATACTTATAAATTTGACAAATTTTATACCTAATATTTTATAAAAAACTTAACAAAGATCTTTATAAAATTTTGACAAACTTGATCAAACCTATAACAAACCTGGATTACCCGATTTTTTTTTAGAAATTCAATGAAATTTTGTCTAAATTCAATCATTTGATAAAAGCATTCAATACAAAACCGTCAAAATTTATTATTTTTTAAGTTTTTTTTTAAGAATCTAAAAATTTCCAATTTTACTGCATTTTACTGCAAACTTAACGAAAATACACCACAAACAAACGTCTTAGATTACGATTTCAACGACAATTCTAGTATATAATTAACGAAATTTTGTTTAAGGTCATTCAACAAATCTAACGAAAGTTATTTTACAAATTCGTGAAGTTTATCTTCCTGAAGGTAAATCCACATTATCAAATTAGCTTAAAACATTTTTACAAAAAGATTTTTTTAATAATAAAAATAAGCCTTAAGCTTTAAGTTAGACTTATGCTTTCAATCAGCCTTAAGGCTTAAAGAAGCTTAAGGCTGGCCTTAAGCTAGCTTTAAACTCAAAGCTGGCCTAAAGCTATAGATTGGCTTGAAGCCTGTTATGACTGGTTTTAAGTTTAAATCTGGCTCCTGGCTTAAAGCTTAAAGTTAATTCCTAATTAAAAAATCAATTTGTAGAAATGTTTCAAGTTAATTTGATAAAGTGGGTGAATCTTTCTTAAAGCAACAAATTTTCAAAAAAAATCAATGAATTTTTCAACATAAATTTGACAAAATCACAAATTCTTTCTACAATTTAATTTGTCCAGCAATAAAAAATAAAAGTCTCTTCATCAAATTTATTTTCGAATTTGACTTATTATATCTTCTTCTTCAATTATGTTAAAATTCTTCTGTGAGTTGTTGAAATCAGCAATAACCGACCCCTTAGACAATTTGCATAATTTTCTTATGATAATAGCTAAAATCAATGTAAATTGCTCTATGGAGCTGCTACAAAGATGTCCTAAACACAGAGAAAGAGAGATATTTCTTCTGGGCTTAATTTTCTCACTTTTAACTTGAAAAGTGGTTCAAGGTTGATGGCTAGAGAAGATGATTAGATATGCTGTGTGATCTTTGAACGATGCACATCATTATAATGCTATTTGATTAGAAGTCACGATCTCCATTAAAGAAGTGGATGATCTTGCCATTTAACATGAGCTACCTAATCCACTTGATACATCAAGATCAACCGCCGAAATATTCAAGTTCCATAAATAAAACTCATTAAAAAATCACATTTTACATTTAAATATGTTAATAATCGCAAAATAAGATTGAAAAGCTCGATATTGATTGGATTTTGTAATTCGGAGTTATAATTTGCAATGGTAATTCCGGAGTTCTTTTGCATTTCAATCGAGAGCTTTTTTCTTATTATTGTGTCATTAGGTTATTTATTGTGCTCTCATTGTTCTCTTATTCTCTGAAATATGTATTCTGCACATCGCATAAATCTCCATGCACCAGTGAATTCACTCCTTTCATCATACAACCTTCTTCCGCAATTCTTGCTGGATAACATTATGAAATATCAACGTGATATTCTTTCTTTTGACCATATCCAAACAGCCAAGACAACAAAAAGTCTCAGAGAATTATGAGCTTTTAAAGAAAATTGTGTATCAATGGAGAAATTTCTCTAATTTGACGAACTGGAGAGGAAGTAGATTCTTCATCATTTAATTTTGGACCACAAAGAAAGTTGAGAATCCCAAGAAAGATGCCCCAATTTCTTCTATGAGACATTCAATGCCAAAAAATAGATATTAATTTCCGTTTTAGACGAAGGGAGAGAGAGACAAAATTACGATCGTTAATTTGTGATAAAAGTGGTACTTTAAACATGACAATACTTCCGACTTTCTTGGCCAGAGAAATGGGCTCATAAAGTCCATAAAAAGAGCCTCCGTTCTATCTGGTTAAATGCATCACGTGAATGACAATAAAAACCATTTGGTATTGAAATTCTGGTGCAACGTTTTATGTCATTGGCAAAAGGTGTTAGAGATGTTTAATGACAAGAGGAGTCCAAGGTGAGAAAGAGGTAAAAAGTGTGCGATTTTTAAGCATTATACCCATTTTTTTGTGCCGTCTCACTGCGAAGATAAATATGTCTATTGACCTTAACTGAAATTCATATGAAGAAAAACTCAACGTTTGCGTGTTAAAAGATGAGGCGTTTTCAATTCACGTTCAATTGCCAAACCTCGCGAAGAACTATGTATTGACTTATTTTGTTCCAATGAGCACTTGTCTGAGACAGACACGTGCTTATAGAAAGAGCCCAAAAAGGCCACAGAGTTGAATTGTTGAGACATCATTTTATGGACAATTCAGTTAGGATAAAGGAGAAGATTAAATTTTTATGGGACAATATAAATAAAAATCAAGCAGGTAAATCAATTATAAAAACGAAACATGTTTTGAAAATCAACTGATGATTTAAAAGATGACGCCATTTTATAGGAAAGGTAGATATTTTTATGGGAAAATCTGTACGATTTTATGATTATCTCTAAAATTATCTCACCTTTTATTATAATAATATGGAGGTTTATTCCTGTTATTTTCTGAAAGCAATGAAAATTAGCATTGTTCTTATCTGATCCTGCCGACTGCTTTATACACTTCCTTATAGAATTTTTCTACTATATTATAGAAATTTTTATAGGAAAGTTAATTAAAATATTCAGAAATAATACTTACTTACTTTAAGATTGAGGTAATGTTTCTCTGCTGATATTGAATCATGATCTCTGAAATATTCGCTATGGAAGGCATGTTAGACATGGGTATGTTAGGACATAACAAATTCTATGTTATAGGAACACATTCGCCATTTTGTTGCATTGTGAAAGAATTCTACGAGATTAGAATAAGTTAATCATTAAAATTTCTTGAATATTAAGTTAAATATAAATAGAAAAGCCATAATTTTCTTAAAATGCTGAAAAGCGTTTAATTAAAAACATAAAAACATATACCTAGACATCGAAAATTATTATTTGAACGCCAGGACGCTGTTATCCATTTCATTATGTTTCAGAGATCAAAGGTATTCTAATTTTTTGTATTTCTCTTCTTTGCAGGATAAGCTCCTCAACAAGCTGGAGGAGAGTGAGCCAGAGCCGCCAACATCGCAGGAGGATGAATGTGTGATCTGCATAAATGCTCGTGCCACGATGCAAACATCTCCATGTGGCCATCGGGTTGTCTGTCGTCGGTGCTTCGTGAAGACGATTCAAGTATGTGAAAGTGTGAAACGGAAAGTGTTTGCAATTAATCCGTTTTCCATAATAAATAATAAATAATAAAAAAAATAACAAATTAATTTCCCTTTTAATTAAACGATACACTCATGACAATGATGTGCATCGCTGATTTATTGAATTTTTTTAACTACCAATTAATAACGGCCAAATTGGACGATTAACACCACAACCCACTTTGTAAAGGAATTTTGTGAATTTCCTGGCCTGAAAAATGTTTGAAGAATGTCTGTCATTTCAGGCTGCTGTGGCTCAGCGACTTTTGCCTCTTCGCTGCGTGATTTGTCGGTAAGTTCCTGCGGAAGCCAGACAGATGAGGTGTTCTGGTGGCCTGAAGGGGTCAATATTGAAACATTTGTATTTGCCAATCCACGCAGAGCACGCATCAATCGATTGACTTCTGGTTCTGGGTCATGGCGACTTCAGGGATCAGCATCGAGTTACACGATAGGCAGCAGCAAGAGTTGGGGGGTCAGTTTATGAGGCACAACATATTACTTTTCCTTTTTCCTTCTCACTAAAACATTTTTTCCCCTACTCGAGACGCCCGATTTACTGGCCCATTTGTATTCCGCAGGTGCCCGGATCGGCGAGCGCGTACAGCATGAACAGCCGCGTGGCCCAGTCGGCCAGCCTCTATTCAATGAGTTCTGGCTCCTCGTGCGTATCAGGTGAGGCCATATAGAAATTTTTCTACATAGGAAATAAAAATGCTGAGAGTTTCTGATTTTATCATCCAAGGTGTCTCCAACACGTCTTCGTGCTCAGACAACTCCTCTAATTCCGGCCTCTCGTCCTCCTCGGCCAGTTCGCTGCATAAACACAACAGCAACTGTCCCAGTGGCTGTCTGGGCGCCATCCCGCGTAATCCGGCCTACCTGAGTCGCCCTAACAAAGAGAGAGTCTCAGAGATTATGCTGAGATCTCGTCTGCCCACAATCAAGGAGTTCAGAAGTCCAGCTCGTCGCCTCCCCACCCCCTCACCTGTCCACACAACCAATCCACGTCTCAGGTGAGAAATTCAATTTTTTATCATTCGTTTGTAAATTCGTTTTAAAAAATTCGTTAGTTGTTCGTTATTCGTTTATTTGCTTCCATTTTTATCCGTTGCTTTGTCGTTGATCCCTTCTTTCTTAGTCTTACTTAAATTTTTCGTTATTTAGTTATAAGAATTTATTTGTTCAATCTTTTATGAATTCTTTCATCATCTTTTTACTATAAAAAGGTGCTTTCGCTTTAAGTTTTATCTTTAAAACTCGTGAAAAAAATCGTCGTATACGGGTTTCGAACCCGAAACCTCACAAACGCGAGTAATTAATCACTAGCTCCAATATTTCTTATCTTCACTTGTTCCTCTCTTTCTTAGATACGGCAGTTACACTGGGAAATCCACCAGTCCCACGGATATCATCCCCCTGCTGGTGGCCGAAGCATCATCTTCCGCCACTCCTGGCACTAAGAGTGTCGGTGTTGGCTCCAAAGTCGCCCCCATTCGCGCCAAATCACCCATCGGCAAAAGTGTATCCGTTAAGAGCAAATCGGACCTCGCCGCACCCTCCACCTCCAAATCAGCCGCAGTGACCGCGGCCACCCCCTCGAACGCCTGCCGGGATGAGAAGAAGGAGGAGAAGGCGAGACTGAAAGCAGAAAAGGAAATGAGAAAGGTGAGAAGCAGAGTTTTTCATTAAAAATTATATTAGGTGTAATGACCGTTGGTCAAAATGATGTAGGTTTGTATTAAATTATGATTTTGATGATGATAAAAAATGATAAAATGCGCGTGAAGATTGGAGGAAATTTCATTTTTAACACATAAAACGTAATGAGACAATTTAAAAATGGCTGCTTTGATTTGGTAAACAAAATGGCGTCGTAAGATCATAAATAAATAGATATTATTTTTTAAAAAAAAAGAGCTAGTCTGTTTGATTTCCTATCAAAAAACGGTGTTTAAAAAGATTTCTTCTGAAAACATTTAACCAGCAAAACCTGTTATTGTTATAATAAACAAGCTTTGCATTTTTTATACAAAATGGCGTCGTTATTAAATTTTTTAATTATAAAAACAAGATTTTATCGGGTTTATCACAAAGAGTGTTCAATTTTATCACGTTATACCGAGGAAACAGCAGTTTTAAATATATTTTTATAGCATGAAAACGATAAAAACAAAATTTAAGCCATTATGAAAAAGTTTAATCAATATAAAACATTCCGTAACGTTACGCCACTTATACAAAATGTTCTTAAGATGATGAAATATAATTTACCAACATTGATAATTACTAAAATACTTACTCAGGAGGAGAAACGAATTGCCAAAGAGGAGGAGCGCCTCGCCAAGATGTTGGCCAAGGAGGAGAAGAAGCGGAGGAAAAAGGAAGCATCCGCAGCCAAAAGTTTCTTCGGCTAGATCTATGTATAGTGAAACGATACCTAGTGTCCGCCCTCATTTCCTTCCCATTTCGACAAGAGAAAAGTTATAAACCAAATAAATTTCTCCAAGAGAAAGATTTTACCAAATAAGTAGAGACAATGCCAATGCAAATATTGCATTTTTCCCCACGTTCAAACGCAAGTTATGATGACGTGCAGTATTATTTTTCTAAATTGGAAAATCTTTTACGTTGCAATAAAGAAAGATATTAAAAAATTGAGTTGTGATAGTAAAATTTCTTATTTCCATCTTTAAAGGGGAATATATCTGCAGTTAAAAGAATATAAATTCAAATTGAAAAAAAAAAACAAAAGATAAATGAAATCTATAATATCAACAAAAAAATATAATCAGCCGTAGAAGTTGTTTATGAGTCAGTTGAAATTTCCAAAGAAATATTAACAATAAAAATTCCCATGAAATTAGAGAAAAAAAAACTATTTTTGACTGACAATTTTTAATGAGATGATGAAATGTAGTATTTAGTAAACTTATATAATGAAAAACTATATATCAGAAATTGTACTAATATATAATTTATGTTTTCTCAATTTAATGAGCAATATTTAATAAGAAAAAATATTGAGCAATATTTTCTACTTCGTTTTCTTATCCTTTTAAATTGCATTTTATAATTTTACGGAATTTTCTGCTATCCATTTTAGAGTAAAAACGATTAATAAGAAAACAGGCCAGAAAATTGTTGCCAATTGAATTTTTCCTCCCAGAAATAAGTATCTCTTTATAAAACCATTTCAAGAAAAATTTCAATACCCAAAACCGAAAGAGTATTTTGAATTGAGAGAATTTCAATCTTAAATAGATTTTTGTCAATTTTCAAGAAAAAAAAAACAAAAAAATTTCTCTGATCTTTCAAGACAAGTAAATAATATCAATAAAACTTATTTAATGTTATATTATTGAAAAAGGAAAACTATAAAAAAAACTAAATTGCAAAAGTGAAAAATAGAATATAAAAAATATCTAGGATGAACAAAAAAGATGCATTAAAGAGAAAAAACTTGAATAGACTGGATGATTAGAATTGTTAAATGTTTAAAATAAATGATATATATATGAAAAAGTAAACTAAACAGTTCTATAAGAAAAAGGCCTTTAATCTTGTGAGATTGTTTTTCAGTGGATTCAAGGTTGTGAGAGTCTTTTTCCGGGTGATTTTTTTTTCTACTTTTGGAAGCTGTTCTGGAAGGCACTCGCCTGGTAGAGACACTGACTGAGGGCATTAGTGAACTTTGCAGGGATCTCTGCACTGCATCCGTATCCGCCTAGGATGTGGACCGCAAGGTAGTCTGAGCAGTCAACAACTCCGTCCTTGTTGCAATCCTATCGAGATTTATTCAAAAAATTTAAGATTAGCAACTTGGAAGTTAAGGAAGAAGCTAAAAGGTGATTAAAGTTCGTTTCTCTAAAGATGTAAAGTTTTTTGAATCAACACTGGCGCTTTTATCGCTACTTCAAGCCAATAAAGTCCATTTATTTTAGAGATTTTTGATTTTGTTTTAAAAGAAGGAATTTTTCAAAAAATCATAGTTTTGAAGTTTTTGATGGTTTTGGAGCTTTAAATAAAAGGTTTCTTAGCTTTCGAACCTTTCGAACAAAAATTCGAATTTTTTTAAAAACTGTGTTTTGAGTTTTAAGTGAAATCTTTCTAAATATATAGGTACGATTTGTTTAAAGTTCATAAATATTTTCTTTGATTAATTCAAGAAACACTTTTGAAAAATCACAAAAAAATAAATAACAATAAAATTTTTTATATATATTTTTGAGAAATTTTAAAATTTTTAATTTTTTTAAACCCTTGCGACCTTTCAAACTTATTGCATGCTTCAATAACAAATTCCTATAAAAGCTTCGAGAAAACTTTCTGATTCAAAAACTTCAGTTTTTGAAAATTTTGAGCATTTGATTTTTTTTTGGGAAAATTATTAAATCAAAATTTTAAAACTTTTTAGTATTTTTAAGCTCCTTCAAAATACATTTTAGAGAGCTTTTAACATATTCTTTAAGTTTCAAGACAAATTTCTGAGCCTAAATAAAAGTAAAAAAAAGTTTTCAGAAATGCTTTAGAAAGTCACTACATAAAAATATAATAATTTAAAAATTTACGGTTTTTTATGAATTCAGTAAAACTTGTAGCGAAATTTATGAAATTCAAAAATTTTTCAAAAGATTTCCTTTTCAAACTTTCACAATAAACAAAAGCTTCTTATTAGGAATCCTAAAAGCTTGAAAAAATTTTAGCTTTTGAAGAAGTTCTGAGATCTGTTTCGGATTATGATTTTCAGAAACTTTTTGTGGCTTTAGCAAATTTTAAAGTTTTTTTTATTGTGACCAAAGCGAAACGTCTTATTAATCCCAGATCGATTCCTTAAGGAGGAATAGCATGAAAAAAGATGTCCACACTAGTCCTCAACGGGATTCGAACCGGGGACCTCCAGGTTACATGACCAAGGCGACTGGTCCGTCCTCATAACTCAGTTGGTAGAGCGGCAGTCATGTGATCTGGAGGTGCCCGGTTCGAATCCCGATGAGGACTAGTGTGGACATCTTTTTTCATGCTATTCCTCCTTAAGGAATCGATCTGGGATTAATAAGACGTTTCGCTTTGGTCAGAATAAAAAAACTGAAGTAAAAGGTGATCTTTAAAAACATTTCTTGTGAGAGAGCTTAAACATAGTGAAGTTTGCAGGCGGTAAACCGCGTGATACATCCAATATACAAATTTTACAGAACTCATATTTTTTTAAGCAAGAGCTTGTTTTTTTTCTAAGAGCTTTCCGGACTTTACGATAATCTTTTGAGCTTTAACAAGATGCTTCCAACCTTGGAGTAATTCTAACTCTGGAGTAATTTTTTTTACTGTTTCTCTCACCTGACCAAAGCGACTCATATAATTCTGCACGGCACGTCCGGCACAGAAGGGCTCCGTGACGCAATTGGCAAAGGCCCCCGTGGCTTCAGGGGAGTCTCCCGCCTGTACTGGCTTGCCTGCGTCCACCCAGTAGGGGTGAGTGATCCTGAACAGACCACAAACATTTCCGTCACACGAAGCTGCTCGATTGCAGCCCGACATGGCTTCGCAGATGCATCCCAGGCAGATGTCCGTGAGTGGCGTTGTATTGCCTGAAACTGTCCATTGTCCAATTAGCCGGATCTCACGGGAATATGCGGGAATGCCTTTCACGTAACTCACGGGAGCGCGTGGGAAAAAAAATTATGACGCGTAGAGAGTTTTCACTCTCGTTCCGATCAGATGGGAATATCGAGAGACACTGTTTGCAATTATATTAAATTGTTACATCAAAGTGTATTTGCAAGTTACTAATTATGAGAAAGATATGGATTGAGAGATTAACAATGGTTGAAAGCAATTATTTTCTCATTAGCGAGCAATTTAGCAGAAACAGCTTCCTTCTAATTTTACAAGTGATGACTATGACACAGATGTGTCGTTTTTCTTTACGATTAAATCCATTAAAATAGAGAAAAATATAACATAAAGAAAACTTATCTCATACTTAAAATTCTGTCAGCCAATAGGAAGTCCAGATTTCAAGGTCGACCGAAAATCTGTCTTTCTATTGGCTGACAGAATTTGTTTACAAACTTTTCACCCATAGAACCTTCGACTTTTCCCCGAATACGGAATCTTACGACGAATAAATCAGCTATTAATCATGTGCAATTTTAAAAGGTCACAAAAATCGTCTCTCTGGCTAATTTCTGCGTCATCGCGAGATTTCCCTCGCACAAGGACAGAAATGGTTGAAAATAATTTTAAGATGACTTGGTGGAAGCTTTTCTTTCAATCTAAATAAATCACGAAACACGAGAAAATCCGGTTTCTTATGCCCATTTACATGGCAGATGAAAAAGAAGTCTGAAAAATTGTGTTTTTCACCATTAACATAAAAATGCGTCGCTCCCACCTTTTTTGGCGATTGGCTAAACCACTACCACTCTCACCTGGAGACATACCGTCAAGTCCAATGTCAATTGCAATAATATCTCTGTGATATAATAAAATGTGGAAACCACACGCGAATCGCGAAATGGGCGCAAAAAAGAATTTCGTCAATATATTTTTTTATGAATTATTCAATCAGTGATCACAGAAGAGACCTTCTAAGACTCACCAACATGCGATACATCCGCATTGGCCAGAGCTATGGTGACCAGCACGAGTCCACAAATGGTCCATCGGGAGCACATGATGATTGGGTGATATTTGAGTTTCTTGACTTGGTCCGTAGAAGGAGAAAGAACAAACAGAAATTCCACTCTCGAACACCTCACAAATTGACCGTGGGATTAGCAAAAATCAACTACGAACTGGTCACCAGAACGATTAACATTTATATGAGATTTCTCCCCACTAGACTCACCCAAGAGACCCGAGCTGGCCGATAAGGAGGCGAGGAACCGATTCACCCAGCCACACTCAGACAAGATCATTGATGGCAAGGGGAAGACACAGAGAAGAAATGCGTACACTAAACGAGTCTTGAGAAGGCTGTTCAACTCTTTTGAACTTTGTAAGTTCATCTAATCACCGTTAGCAGCGCTAAAGTGGAAGACTTGGAACTTTGAAAATAAATAGAGAACGATTTGAACGATTTTATAGTCAGATTTTAGTATGTTGAAGCTATAAATAAGATCTTTCAAGTTCTGAATGAACCGTGAGTGCAAATCGACTAATCGGTGCTAATTAGTTATCGTGATCGTATATTGTTTCCAAAAATTTATTTATTCTTGAGTCTTTTATCAATTTTTTTGTTTTTTTGAGCTCAGTGAGAACAAGGGCACGAGATTATATTATAAACAACAGACGCAACTAACGCTAAGCGCTTGACATGGTAAAGGGTCTCGAGTTCGAAGTTCGAACCTCGGGGCGATAGTCTTTTTTTACAATTAAAATACCTTTCTATAGGGGCAAAACAACTAATCTATTCTAAGATTATAATAAAGAGAAATGACCTGCTTGGTGCATCGACTAGTGTGGGCTCCAGACTGTTGCGAGCTTCCCCCCACTGTCACTATGATGTCACTCAGAGAACTATAATAACCGCCTCACAGAGAGCAGGCGATCGACTAACTACACAGTCGTCTACTCCACCACCAGAGGCGCTGGTCCTAGAAGGGAGACATTACGTCTCGAATCGCTTGGGATTACCATAGCAGAGCATTTATTGCTTTAGGCGGGGAATTTGACCTTACATTTCTCAGTTTTTTTTTAACGTAAATTAATTTTCTCCGACAAAATTTTCTGCTTTTGCAATGCAGACTGCATATTTTCGTTCAAAAAATTGAAAAAATGTAAAAATTGTAAAAAAAAATGATCACCTCCGGGGTTCGAACTTGAGGTCGTTTCAATCCTAACAGACATTAAAGAAACATTAAATAAGTAAATTTTTAAGTACAATTTACTTCACACTTTCCGATCCGGTGTTCTGATATCGGCCGATAAAAGGTCCGAGTGAACAGTGATTGACAGACTTCTCTGGATCTAACGGTTCTTATAAATCGATTAGCAAAGATTTATGTTTATTGCAGATAAAAAGTTTCAATTAAGTATTGAAATATTATCGTTCAAAAATTTTTTAAAGGCGTTATTGTACGATTTTCACCTGGAAAGACAGTCAAGTTTTGCAGTTTTACCCCTTTGGTTAGGCAATTTTGTAAAATTTCAAAATTTGCCTACTTTTAGACAGTAATTTCGTTAAAAATAAATATTTTTTAACGATTTTCAGACAAATTGTCTGTAAATAACTTTGATCAGACGATCATATACTTATAAATATCCCTTTTTGCCCGCGAGACACTCTATACTTGTTACACTTATATTCTGAAAATCTGTATAAACAAAAATTGTAAACCCTAAATGGTTGGATATAGCCCCGTCTTGCTTTCACGCAGGGGCATGAATAAAAAAATATTATTATTATTATTAATAATTTATTATCTGTTCAATTCTTGTAAAAAGACATCATCTTATGAACTTTTTTTTTGCAAATTTGAACTTTTTTTGTTAGGCATTGAGTGGAACATGACCAATTTGCCTATTTTTAGGCAAAATCAGCAAAATTTTAAAATTGGTTCTCAATTTTGAAAACAATTTGTCTTGTTTTTTTATTGAATTTTCAACAAAAACTCAAATTTTTGACTAATTTTTTTGCTTATTTGGCGATTTTTGATTACACAATTTAAAGGCAAAATTGACGCCATAATATCGAAAACGGTTTCCGAAAAACGATTTATGTGAAATATCCGGATGCCAATCCGATCCAAGTCATTTTAAATAAATTTTACTACCAAATTGCATGAAAGACAGTTTTAGAAGATCTAATATTTGGGAAAAATCCAAAAAAAGCTCTTTTCTCTGAAAGTAATAAACTGCCATTTCATATGTAGGTACACCACTTGCAGAATTGTTTCCCCCTTGGAACTGATGGATATTTTCTGAAAAATGAGTCTGTGAGGAAGTGAAGATGAGACAGAGACTCACCCAAGGAGATCAACGCTGACGTGATACTGACCCAGCGAAGTTCAAAGTCATTTTCACTCTCCCCAGCAGAGACTTTATTGACGGGATATTGGACATCCGGAGACATTTTCTAGATCTTATTGAAGGCGGCAATGTCGACGGATTGGACAAAGTCCTCGAATTCTTGAATTTTCTCTTGGAGCAGATCAACAGAGATCTTCTCATCCTCAATCACGCACATGATCTGCAACTTCCGGATCCCGTAGGCGAGTGGCACGAGCTTCGAAGCGCCCCACACGAGTCCGTCCATTTGCACTGTGCGCACATTCTCCTCCATCTTGGCCATGTCAGTCTCATCATCCCAGGGTTTCACGTCCAGGAGAATTGAACTCTTGGCAATGAGTGTTGGCTTCTTGGCCTTCTTCTCTGTGTATGCCTTCACGCGCTCCTCCCGGAGACGCTCAGCCTCGGCGTCGTCCTCCTCGTCGGAGCCGAACAGATCCATGTCATCGTCATCATCATCAGCCTTGCTCGCCACAGTCGGCTTTGCTCCGGAGACTTGGGGCACCGCCTGTCCGGTCCACTGACCACGCTCGGTAGCACTGAAGGAGGCAATGTGATGATACCAACGCTGGACGTGCACGAACTTCTCCCCAGGATTGCTTCCCACCGCCTCAAACACCGACAAGTCCGCCTTGGATGGGGAATATCTGGAAAAAGCGCCATGAGGTTTCCTCCACGTGGACATAACCTCAAAGGAACTTTCACCCTGGATTTTACTCACCCGTCCACGTAGCTGTTGACTGCCAGGTGCTTGTTGAGCTCCCCCAGACCTTTAGGTGTCTTCACATCGCCGAAAGACATGGTATGTGCTGGTATTTTCCCCGGAAAAGCGGTAAAAATGCGGAAAAACAAAAACCCGAGTGAGAAAAAGTAAATTGGGGTGGCCAGAAAAGAACTGCCGAGAGCGCCACTTGAGAAATATCCCATTGAAACTTGTTCGAGGCGCTGCAGTCGCGCAGTATAACAGTTTTGTGAAGTTGTCAAGATTGGGCAAAAAATAGGGAGAAAAAAGGCGAGAAAAAGCGGGTTTTTGGCGTCAAAAGTGCACTCTCTAGGATAGAAAAGTGTGGAAAATCGAGCGACATCACCATCACCACAAGAAGCGATGAAGAGACGAAATGCCGATTGTAAACTGAGGCGCCCCATAAAACGCAATAAAATCACGGAAGGAATGTATGGAAGGTAAATTATCACGATTTTATTGCTTTTTCCTGCCACCCCGAGTCCCGGTGGGCACAGCGGAGTCTCAGGGGTGTCTGTCGTGCTTCCTGTGGCTATCACAGGACATCTCCCGAGGGCTCTGTTGGGGGTTTGTTGAGTTGCTTCCTTGTGTGCTTGTCTCCCTACCAAAATGGCTGTTTCTTGCACACAAACTCTCTCCCCATCGACTCAGAGTCGGTCCGCGGTACAATTTGCCGCGTGTTGCGGCATCTTTACATGCCAAAGAGCGCCTCCCGATCCCCTCGCACGGTTTTCCCCCATTTTATCAGCCATTCACGAGCAATCCAGCCAACAGCTGTCGCAGCTGCCAGCTTTCCGTGCCCTCCTGCGCCCCCTTGTCGCACTGGGAGGGCAACATTACTCGTCTGGGGAGCGAACAAAACCGCAATGGGGCGCGTAAACGCACTGGAAATTCTATAGGAAAATGTTGAAATGCAACCGCAGCAAAAATAGACTTAGCTTAGGTTATATGATATGGGATTCTTATGTGAACCAATATAGGAAAGATTAGCTAGTTTCCTATTGGTTTTGTTTTGAACTGTAGATGTTTAAAAATTTAGTTAATTTTTTTAGTTTTTTCCTAAATGATCGATATGGGGTAGTTTTGAAGAGAAAATTCTGAAAAAGTATAGTTTTATGACTTCTGGTTAAAGAGACATTTCCACTTTTAAGAAAAAAAATTATTAAGCCTACCGGTTTAACCGAGGAGAAAATTCGACGCAAGAATCGACGTAATAACTGGGCGAAAAAGCGTCTTCCTCTCAACTGATTTACATTGGTTAGAAAAGGGCAAAAAACACAATAATCACTCATTATTACGTTTCTTTGTCCCTTTCTAACCAATGTAAATCGGATGAGAGGAAGATACTTTTTCGCCCAGACGTCAATGCAATATGTGGTGATCAGGCGAGAGTGCAGGTGGCGCTGCCGTCGGTGCAGACAGTGGGGAAAGGGGGGAGTTGTTATGTGACAGGAGAGTTGTCAGATGAAGAGTGTCACGAGCAAGCCACGAGGCAAATATAGAGAATAGACAAGTGATTATTGAGTTTTAATTCGGTTTCCATACAATAAATTCTTACGTCAAATTCCTCGACTGATAACTTTCTTAAACATTTATGAATCTAATCTTTCTTAGGAAATGTTTAGGAAAATGTCAAATAGAGCGAGAGAAAAGATATTGACAGCAATAAAAGTGAGAGAGACCCGATCATTTGACAATAAAAAAAGCAAAATTGGTATTCAAGTGTTGACCTGTTTTGAAACGCCGATACAGGCAAGCCTTGGAGATTGAAGCATTTGGAAATGCAATTTCCAAATGCTCCAATCTCCAAGACTCGCCTGTACTGCATTTTATATTGTCAAACAGTTGGATCTCTCACTCACTCGTATTGCTGTCAATATTTTTCTCTCGCTCTATTTAACATGTTAGCAAAAAAGTGTTAAAATAATTTTAGCTGTTTGAAACAGTTGAAACAGTTTTGTGTATTTCAAAACGTTCTCGGGTAACGTTATACCTCTAACTCCCAACATTTGAGTGCGATAATCCCTCTCTCAATGCAGCTTTACAATTTGTTATACGATTTGTTTCTTTTTAGTTAAAATTTGCAGAGAATATGCCATTCAAACCAAAAAATCAGTGAATTATTGATAAATTTTTAGGTTAGGTTCATTTTTTCTGCAATATTCGCTAATATTTGGCAAAATTTGAACAAATACAGAGTTTAAATTGGTGGAAAAGGTTTAATTATAACCTAATTGCCGAGCTTTGGTGCAGTGGTTAGAGTTGCTGTCTATCACCACAGGTTTCGTGAGTTCAAATCTTGTCGGGTGTATTGAAATCAGAAAATGGGAAAAAATTTAATTCTACTCAATTGCACTCAATGTCCTGAAAAAAATTGCTGTTATAGTGTTTCCACTAAGTATTATAAGGGTTATACTTCAGTGAAGATGTATTTCCCATCAGGGGGGTTATCCATCGTGGATCGATTACACTAGCTGTGACCGCTAAAATAATTCATCGTAATTACTGAAAAACACCACAATTTTTTTTTCGTTAAGTGCGGTGATGAAAAAAATCATCTGCGATCCTTCAATGGAGATAATAAAAATGAGTGTTGGTAAAAAGCGGCTCAAGTTCACGAATGACCGAAAAATGCAGAGCGTGTTAATCCTCGATGAACAATTGCATAATTCACCTACTTTTTGTTGACATTCACCATCGCCGAAGAGGGAGAGTGTGATGTGAATTGTCTCACCTATAAATAATCACTGATAAGGTTTTTTTTGCTTGATGTAGCTCTCTCTGCGTCTCAAGGGTCTCAAGACATAGTAAATCTCTGATTTCTTGCTGATGATCATATTTTTTTTTTGTTGTTTTTATTACAGCAATACAATATTGTACATCAAGTTCCTGTTACTGTGGGCCATTGTGATTACAGCCGATTTCATGTTGGAATTCCGTTTTGAATTTCTCTGGCCATTCTGGTTGCTCCTCCGTTCCGTTCATGACTCTTTCAAGTACAAGGGACTGGTGAGTTTTGTCTCATATTTATATGAGACACTTTTATTGCAGATTGTGGGAATCCTTATCAAACAAGTTGTCTCTTATGTTTCTCATCTTTCCCTCTCTCGATCTTCCAGGCTTTTTCCGTTCTCTTTGTGTGCATCGCCATCACATCGGATCTCATATGTTTATTTTTTATACCAGTCCACTGGCTGTTTTTTGCAGCAAGCACATACGTTTGGGTACAATATGTGTGGCACACAGGTGAGATAGTGACAAAAAATGATCTTTTTTTTAATTCTTATCACTAAATTCTGTTTTTCTTCTCCTGTTGGGGTTACAGAAAAGGGCATTTGCTTACCCACAATAGTGCTTTGGATGCTCTTCCTGTACATTGAGGGTGCAATTCGCTGGAAAGACAGTCGACATATGCCACATTTGGATCTCTGTCGACCTTTTGCTGCCCATTGGTAAGTCTCTAAAACTAATATATTGGGGAAGAGAAATAGAAGAAGTAAAAAATGTGCCACAGAGAGACCCAGTTAAACTTGATATTCAAGAAAATTAGCATTTTTCACGCAGTTGCACCTCAAATGTGAGGCTTCTCTGGCCAACTGTCGTCGACTTAATTGATATTCATGGCGAGACACGCACTCAAGTATCCCGGAAGACGTAAGCCGGTAGTTGAGCTTTTATGAAAAAAATATTGAATTTGGAAGTTAGAAGAGAAATTTGATTGATTGTTGTTTAAATATAGGTGTCTCGCTAAGACTTGATAAAGTACATTTAATTTTCTTTTTTCCAAAAACTTCACTGAAGAATAGTTGAAAAGGAGAAATTCTTATTTCCTGTAGGAAATTCTATTGGTGTTTGACGTGAATTAATTCATTTTAGAGTGTCTAAATTGAATAGGTGATAGTCTCGGCTAAACAGGAAGATTGTTTTAATATTTTGGGATATTTGAAATTTTAGGAATGAAGTCATTAATCATGCATTAATTTTGTTAAAAATTTATTAAAATATGATTGAGGGACATGTTATAGTAGTTTAACGAGTTTGGCCTCCCTTCCCCAACTTCCGCAATTTTTCGTCTTTAGTTCGATTTCGGAAAATGTTTATATAGTCATTGGAAAGCATTTTCGATTCCTCAAAACTCTAAAGAAGTTATAAAGACAATTTGAGTTGGGTATTCAAGATTATTTTTCAATTTGAATTAATTTGCTAACTTTCAAATTTGAAAATATCTTTTTTTTATATTTTCAAATGGTTTTCTAAAGTTTTTTTCTGAAATTATTAAGTACGAGGCGCTTCGCGCCTCTCTTTTCGTGGTTTGTGGATTGTGCAGTAACTTGGGTTCGTTAAATTGATTGAGAAGATTCATTTAACAGATAAAAAGTCAAAAATAGGGGATCTTTGTATGAAAGGCTTAAAAGAGGGTGGGGGGCAATCCCTTATAATGTTAAATTACAGGCTACATTACCCCAATTAACCCCTTTATACATTGTGAACCGCTAGCGTATCATCTTAGTGATGAAAAAGTCGAAATTGTCTGAAAAAATGGTAAATTTGTTTGAAAGTTACTGATAGGGGATAATGGGGCCTTCTTATAAGGTATGGGGTTGTAGGTAAACCCATTTTGATCAATTCTATCATACATCGTGACAGCTAGCGCTTCATTTTTATGGTCAAAATCTCGAAGATGCCCGAAAAATGGGTAAATTTGCATGAGAGGTACCAATAGGGGAAGTTGGGGCAACTTTTCTTTATCCAAAAGTTATAGAGGACACCATCCTTATGATTCCCATCATACATCGTAACCCGCTAGTGCTTCATCTTAGTGGTCGAAAGGTCAAAAATGTCGAAAAAAGTGGTAAATTCGTATGGGAGGTACCAGATAGGGGAGGTGGGGGAAGTTTTCATATAGCCTATGTCCCAACCTGGGATGCCAACTATACCTATGCCAAATATCATCCGGATCGGTTCAGC
>CAKKOB020000109.1:45754-87701 GCA_918844115.2 Phlebotomus perniciosus | reverse complement strand
AATAAGTTTTCCTATAGAAAAGCTCGCTCAATTTTCCTATAGAAAAGCTCGATCAATTCTCCTATAGAAAAGCTCGATCAATTCTCCAATAGAAAAGCATTACCAACTTCCTATACAAAACTTTGACCAAGTTTTCTATAGAAAGCTCAATCCGCTTATGTTTAATAAGTCCCAGAACGCGACTTGGACTCTCCTGAAAACTCAACTATCCTGTAAGCTTCGGTCGGTGAGAGTTTGTGGACGTGCTGCAAGTGTCTGATGACTATGAAGCCATACGTGAACTTCTTCTTGCAAATCGGACACGGGTAACGTCTCTTGATCGAGCACTCATTGCGTATGTGACGAATAAGGGAATATTTCACTTGATACCTAAAAAATATGACAAAATTTTAAGTAATCTGAATAGAATAATGGTTTCTCCTTTGAATGATCTTACCTTCTTCGGCAATTCGCATTGGGACAGACATAGTAACCCTCTGACTTCACCATGACATGATCTGATGATCTCTTGAGAAGACTCCTCGATGGATATCTCGACCGTCCAGAAGGACCTGTGGGGAAAAATAAGACAAATTTGTTAGTAAAAAAACTAAAGATCAGGAAAAAAGGATTAAGTAATTTTCGATAGGACAGAAATACCATACACTAGTGTTACAGAAAGTAAGTAGCATTAAAGAAAAATATTTCTCTCTGATTTCGCTTCCATTTATTCAAAGATTTTCTTTTTTTTTTAATAATTATTTTTAGTGATATATTGTAATTCATTATATCAAAAAAAAACCCTCCAACTTTAGAACTTCTTCCGAAACTCTCAAATTTTTTTTTACATTTCTTTGCCATTTTTTCAAAATATCCCAAAAAAAGTTAATCTCGAGAAGAGTCCAAAGAAATAGTTTTTATTACAACAAGTATTTGCCTTTTTCAAATAATTCAACTGCTTTTTTATATAGTGTGACAAAAAAATAATAGTTTTTACAGCTATAGAATAAATTGGTGTTCTGGTGTATTAAACAAAACAAAAAAAATGTTATCTAAATAATTATTTGGTTAACTGATGATTTTCTATTGTTACTTGACCCAAAACCCCGTTTTATTGTTAAAAAATATTTCATTTTAACGATATTTTTCTCTTTTTTCCATCATTGCTAATCTATGGTTATTTTCTTTCTTTTTTTTCTTCTCACTAAAATATGATTGAATATTATTTCTTTAAAAAAAATATGTGGGTGTCTGTATAATTTAACTTTCTCCTTTAGTATATGTCAGTTATTTCTCTTTTTTATTGTTCTTTTTTTTATTTCTCTCTAAGAATATAACAAAATGAAAAGAATTACTCTCTACAACTATTTTGCCGGTAAATTGCGTTCATCTTCTCTCTCTTTCTTCCACTATTTAATCTTTAACAAATAAAAATCTTCACTGTTTCTTCTATGACTGGGGGCGCATCAGTGACGCTTATTGATATTTAAAAGAAAATGGTATTTTTTTTTCTCTCTCTAAAAACATTTATACAAATTTCTGAGGGGGGAAAAATGTGTTATTCTGTTCTGCACAATTTGCATTATTTTTCACTTTTCTTTTTTCTCTCACCTAGAAACAAAAAAAAATTAAAGAAAATATTATTTGTTAATTACAATCACAAATAATCACATCAATATTTCCGTTCACAGCTCCATGGTTATATTTTCACTTTTTTTTCATCTTCACTTCATCTTCTAATTCAATGATGTTTTTCTTCTATTACTTCATCTTTTCATCTTTTCTTTTAAATATGTTTTCTTTTTTATGTAAATTTAATTGATGTATATAGAATAATTAAAAATATATATTTAATATATAAATCGATTATGTAAATATGTTCATATTGTTAATAGTTATGTTATTTACAACTCTTTTCCAGTTTTTTTTTACTTTAATATTTCATTATTTATATATAATAAATTACTTTTTATGATTTGCTTCACGTCCAAAATATCAATTTTTCTTTTTCAATTTTCACCGATTTTTCACTTTTTTCCTCTTCATCTCTATTTTTCTTTTTTATCCTCTCTGAGAGATCAACACGATTATTGCAAAAAAAAAGAATTCAGTGGAAAAAAATATTCAATTTTCATGATCAACAAAAAAAAGTTTCTCAATATTGTAACAGAAATTATTTTTCCCTAATCACTAGAGGAAATATAGCTTTTTTAAAAAAAATATGGTAATAAAAAATATAATAATATATCGACTAAATTAATCACGACTATGTTGCTTGGCGTTCTTCGCCGAAACTTCAATTGCTAAATATTTTAAAAATAATAATATATACTTCTTCTTTTCAAAATCTACAATTCTTTTTTTCTTCTTCTTCATCTTCTTCACTTTCATCTTCTGCCACTAAGAACATCTTTTTCGCGCCATCATCGCGTAAAGACCCACTAAACTGACTATACTTTGATATCACATTCCAATTTTTAAAAAAAACCAATTTCTCAATTATTTTCAACTTGATTGTGTTTTTTCTTCTTCTTCTCTTTTAGCAACACGGCCACCGATCGGGGATCAGCTGCAGGGAGAGGGGACAGGGGCGTTCAATTGCAGCGAATTGGGGGATCAGGATGGGGGATTGGTGATCGATGCCGGCTCGATCATCATCGATTCTGGTGCGTGCGCATGTGGAGGACGAGATTGTGCTTGTGTTTGGACTTCTTGTGGCACACCGGACACTCAAACTTAGGCTCCACACCGCACTCGAACCGGATGTGCCGGTTCAGGCTGTGCGGCCGGGCGTAGGAGTTGCCGCACCGATTGCACGTGTACGCACCGCCGGGCGTGGTGAGATTGGCGCCCACGAGCCGCACGCCGCGCAGCGCCGACAGCGATGGCGTGAGGGTGTGCTGAGGCGGTGGCGGCGGTGGATCGTGTTGCGGCGTGCTGGCGACAGCCGGCGGACACATGGCGAAGGGTGGGGGCGGCGCAGTGACGGCGGGCTGGGAGGCCGCCAACTCCCGCAGGCACGTGGCTGGTGTTAGGAGGCGCAGATCGCACGGCTGATCATCCTCGGACTGCTGGGACACGGGGCTCATCTTGCCGTGGTATCCTGTAGGGGAAAACTACAAGAGTTAGTGACGCCCTGGAGATCAGCAACTCCGCACAGTGACAGTGTTAGGACATAATGGACTCTCAACTGGGCTGAGGAACTGCTGTGGTGATCACGAGGATCATCACAGCGACAAACACACACATTTATTTTTTTTTTAGGAGGGATTATGGCCATTCAGGCTGTAATCGTCCATCGCGAAGCCAATTTGTGTGACTCAATTAGGAAAAATATACTTTTGTTTTATCGTTCACGGACATTACATTTCTGATTACAGCTTGTGATCTCTCGCAAACACTTCTCTCTTGGCATATTATCAAATGAATTAATGAAGATCGTGTTAGGAAATATAAATTGCAAAAAAGATCACCCAACCAGCACCATAAATTGAATGTATTTTTTTTTTTTGGATATGCATAGCTATCATTATTGTCATAAATTGAATGATATATGGCGGTTAAGTAAATTTAAAATCTTATTTAACTTTACAATATATTTCATAAAAGCATGTGATCTCTGATCTTGCCATACAGAAAAAGTTACATTCTAGAAAAGATCGCTGGACATCATAATTGAGAAACTTATTAAAAGGGGGGACACACGCACTCCAGGGATCTCTTTATTTGCATAATTGTTCGTCCAAATGTCCATTTTTTCGATCCTCATAAGACTCTTAAATGATCTCCATCTAAACTACCTCTCTCTCCCCTAACTATCTCTTCCAACCAGAGCGCGCGCTGGGATGACCTAAAAAAGAGAAAAGACATGTTAGTAGGAAATACTTGAAAACATCAACTTTGAACCCCTTTTTTCCAGCAACTCCAGAACTTGCAGCTTTTCTCTCTCTCCGTAATTGAATTTCATGTTAATAAATCCTTTATTCACTTCAAATTACATTCACTCTGTGATGATCTACATTTACTGTGTTGTCTTGGGATAATATTTTTTTCTTTATTTAATTATTTCTCCTTCAATCTTGAATAAATTAAGTAACGCAGAGACTAGATTCAAGCAAGATGCTCATTAGACTAGATTTTTTTTCTTCCATCTCAATTGGGATATTTTTCTCTCTCACTATATTTTAAACTCTTCTATATTACTTGCTATATTTTTCTTTTTCATTTAAATTTCTAAGAGTTATGACCAATTCACAGGGTTAAGATTTCTCCATTTTATTCTTCATCTCCAATATCTTTTTTTTATCAACCATGCGAATGGCACTTTATGCAATAAATACTATTTGATTAATATTATTTAAATATTAAATGCGATCTTATGCACAACGAACACAAATTAGAAAAAAAACAAACATAAATTCTATTCATTTGTTAAGTTATTAATTAGGGGAGTGGGGAATGCATTTGGTGATCAAGAACTATGGATCAAGTTAGTTACAATTACACAATTATGGCGCTGGCACACGCAACGTTCCTAAAGGCGCCTTAAGATCTCGTCTAAAAGTCGATTAACTCGCTTTTTCAGCGACTTTTGCGGAAATTTTACAATTTCTGGATATTTTCTGTTAAATAACTTTCTGAGGTAAAATGCAAGATAAAAGTATAAGTTATAAATCAGGTTCGAAGAATTTTAAAATGTCGTGCATTTAAGTAAAACTTTTTTCCCAGTTGAAAAACACCGAATTTTCTTTCTTATCTCATTCAAAATTGATTGATAAAAACTTCAGAAAAATTGCGATTAGAAAAAGCAGAAAATTAATCCATTTTTAGACCAGATGAGGTCTAAAACTCGTCTAAAAGTGGATTATCACTCTCATTCTGCTTTTTCAAGCGATCTTTCCAGGAAATTTCCCTTAATTTCTATTCAAAATGTCAATAGAAACTTAAAAAAAGCGATTAGAAAAAAGCGGATAGTATAGTTCACTTTTAGACTAGACTAATTCTAAAACTTGTCTAAAAGTGGATTAATACTCCTTTAACCTTTTTAGGCGAACTTCTCAAGAAATTCCTATTAATTTTTATAGAAATTTCAGAGAGAATTTCATTTAAAAACAACAAAAAATGTAATCCATTTTTAGACCAGATTAAGACTAAATCTCGTCTAAAAGTAGTACACTTTTTCTGCTTTTAAAGCGACCTTTCAAGGAATTTCCTATTAATTTTTGTTCAAAATTCTTATAGAAACTTCAGAGAAAAGTTCGCTTAAGAACAGCAACAAGATGTAATCCATTTTTAGGCCAGTTTATATCAAAATCTCGTCTAAAAGTGGATTATTACTCTTTTTCTGCTTTTTCAAGCGATCTTTTCAGGAAATTCTTTTTAATTCTTATTCTAAGAAAAAATTTCGCTTAAAAACATCAAAAAATATAATCCACTTTTAGACCGGATTATATCCAAATCTCGTCTAAAAGTGGATTATTACTCTTTTTCCGCAATCTTTTTTTTTAACTAAAATTTTGAGTGAAATTTTAGAAAATTTTCAGTGTTTCTTCCTGGAAAAAAGATTCTTGTTAGTCTAATTAGCGATTTAGCTGAAATTAAACCTCATGGAATGTGCTTTCGTGTGCCAGCAGCTTAAGGTTTTTTCTTCTTTTCTTTTTCTCTCCTCCAAATTAATTGTCCGTCTTGATGAGATCTCTGTTCTTGCAGAATTTCGAGTTGAGATGCCTCTTGAGGTTGCTATGAATGTTGGTCTTGTAGCCACACATTCGATTGCAGAAGTACTTGGGTGGGAGGCCACATTCATTCTTGAGATGACACTTGAGGCTATTCTTCCACTTGTAGTTGCGATTGCAATTGCGACAGATCCACGGCTTCTCACCACCAATGTACAGGATGTCGTCGTGACTGAGGAAGTGATCCTCCTTCTTCACGCGAATTGCACTGTTATTGAACTCGCCGGAGCCGGATGTGGGTGGGCCGCCAGTGCGTTCCCCGAGGGCGCCATGGGAGCTCGTGGAGGTCGGTTTGGACTCTTCGGGGCTGGACATTGGCTGTCGCTTTATGATGATGGACTTTATGCCGGTCTTCGCGTTGGATCGCACACACGTGGTCCGCCACAAAGGTGGGGGCGGATTGTTCTTTTTCGCCGTCCAAACATTCGGATTAGTAATGTTTAAGTTATAGTTAAATGACGTGTAGTGAGGAGGTGTGTTAGTAGGGCTAGTGGGCTCAAGTTTTATCATAGTAAGACCACCACCAAGACCATTACCACCTGAATGGGGAGGGGATAAAATAGTGGGTTAGTTTTTTTAGATTATTAGATCAATTAGCCAGTAAAATCAGTGAAAAAAATGATCAGTTAACACAAAAAATAACACAATCTATTTGACACACACAATCATTCACACCTTCGCAAGATACATAGAAAAGAAAAAAAAAGAAAAAAATGATTAGAATAAGAAATATTAAAAAGAAAATTAATGTTGTGATCAGAGAAATACTCAAGCGATTCATTAGTATTTATTTCCAAAATTCATTTCACGATCTTCATCTTTTTCCGTTGCTTTTTTTCTGAGCTTCTCTCTTTTTCGCTCTCCAATTCTATTTATACTGAAAAACTCATGCTACAATTAATCATCCTCTGGGTGATCTCTCTCGTCTACCTAAAAAAGAGAAAAGAAACTGGTTAGTAGATTGAAAAAAAGAAATACCAGAAGCACAAAATCGATTAACTGCGCGATCCTCGGTGACATCTCAGATTGGCTGTAACAGATAAACATTATTAAAACAAGAAAAAAATGGAGTAGCAAAAAAAGAATTTGTATAAAAGCATTGAATTTTTATTAATAATGATAATAGAACTAAAAAAAATATGTATATAAATCCTAAATCTGATATTGTGGTAAGTTCTCTCAGATTTCTCAGCAGTAATGTCTTTTTTCAGTTTTTTTTTACTTGTTTTTTTTTTCATTGCTAAATGGTATGATAAGATTCATTTCACAGAAGAAAAATCTCTCTACTATTATTTTAAGAGTTTAAAAAAATCCATTGGAATGATAAGTAAAATGTGATTTATCTATTATCTCCGTTTTTTCTCTCTATAATGATTCTCTTTTTTTACGTAAACAAAACTCAGAATATAAAAGTTAATTATTTTTAAAAATAATAAAAAATATTAATGAATAATATAACAATTGAGTATTCATGAGTATATAATTAATTATTATATTTATGAAATGACGCATAGAAAGACTGTTTTAGCCACATTTACAAGGAATTATCTTCTCATCTTGATCTTATGATCTTTTTTTTTTCAGCAAAAAAAAATAAAGTGTAATTAATTGAAGGAAATTACATTTTTGACCCTTCACCATCTACTTTTAAACTGTTTATAATTGTCTTTTATAATTCTCATGTTTTTTTTTGATATCTCATCTTATTTTTCTAAAATTAAATCACTAATTAGAGCGAGGTTCATAAATGTTTCTCGCTGTTTTTCATTTTCATTCAATAATCTTTATCCTAATTATTTATTTCTCTTGATTTTTAAATGTCGAAAAATGTTTTTTTTTTACAAAAAATATCATTAAAATATTTTTTTTCATCATATTTCTCCAATTTTTTTCTCTTCAGCACTTTTTTTAATCAGTTTACTTCTTCAGCCATTAAGCATAAATATTTCTCAGTTAATGTTTATGAAAAAAGTTTAGTTCACTTTTTAGTTAATGTTCGTTTAAGCAGAAAGCATTATTCGATCCGCGAAGATCTCCTAAAATATCTATGCAGAGTAATTAAAAAAAAATGTGATCGCATGTTTTATACATAACTAATCCTAATGATCTATTCATCTGTTTTATTTTTCTTCTATTAAATCCCTTCGAGTCTGAAGTTTCTTTTTGCATTTTAATAAAAAAAAAATTGAAGCAACATGTTTTTTCTTCCTTTCTCCTTAAAAGTATTGATTATTCTTATACAAAAAAAATTCATAATTTACAAAACTCCATGTTTCTCCACTTCAAATCTATCAAACAATAATATTCAATATATATTTAAAAAATTATAAATATATAAAGAAAAAAAGGCACGTGGTAGGAATCTATTGTAGTTTTTCATCTTTCTTTCGTTGAGGTAAATTGTTGTTACTATTTTTAGCGTTTAAAAAATTTCATATAAATTACTATTTCCCTTTTTTTAAAGTCCGTTTACAACAACACAAAAAATGACAAAAAAAATGCTGCAAATTATCGCGATTTGCGGTAACAAGTCTTTTCTCAAGTGTTTTTTTTTCTAGTTTTTAACCTTTTCTCTTTGCCTTTCTCCAACCGAGAAAGACTGATTGAAAATGTTTTGTTTGTTTATTTGTTTTTTTTTCTGTTATTAGAAAAATGAAAAGTAATTCTCTGTTCAATACTATGCGGTGTGTGTGTGTGAAGTGATCTTGATGTAAATGCAATTATATTCCCTTTTTGTTCTGTTTTTTTTTCTTTTCATCTACTTTAAATAACTATGAGTAGTCTATGTAAAAAAAAATTGACTGCGTGGAAAAAGAGGAAAAAACTATACAGTAAAATTCTACCATAAGATATTATGTAAAAAAAAGTGTATACATTACAATGATATAGTATTTTTCTCCCTTCAGAAAAAAATCACTCTCTCTTCTCTCTAATATTCTCAATAATTGTATTTTGCATCTTTTCTCGAAACTCCTGCATTTTTTCTTTCCTTTTTACTTTTAACATCATTTGATTGTAAAACATTGCTCTTATTTTCTTGCCACATCAACTGTCGCTCTCTGCTTTTTTTCTCCTACCTAAAATATATCACTTTCTTAAATATCTACAGATACAATATTTATATAATAATATAAAAAAAAGTTCTGGAAAAGATGCAAATATATTCCACACTTCGTTAATCCTAAACATGGTTCTATTTTTCGTCATGAGTTCGAGAATACATAAAAATTTCATTTTATATCCTTAACATATTATCAAAATATATAAGATCTAATAAAAATATATATATAAAATGCACCGTAATCGTAATTCCTTTTTTTATCAATAATATAAAAAACTTTTTTTTTAATTTCATCAATTCGTGGAATGCTTCATGAGTGTTTTGTCTTTTTTTGTTAGACATCAATTTTTTTCACTGTTCTTTACTCCCCCCTCTCGCCACCCACACTCCCCCTCTTGAAGGGGCGCGCAGTTTCTGGGGGGACAAGGGGTCTCTCTCAATTTGAGAGACCCCCAAATCAGATAGTATTGTTGTGCGACGCCAAGTCACTTCCCTCCTCGAGTTTCATATCCTTGTCGTGCTCCAACTTGATGAACTTCTCCTTATGCATGCGCTCCATGTGACGCCCAATGTGCATCTTCTGCTTGGCGCGATACACACAGAAGGGACACTGGAATTGTGGCTCCTTGCCGCACTCCCACTTCTGGTGGTTCCTCAGTGATGACTTGAGCTTGTAGAGTCGCCCACAATCCGGGCATGAGAAGCCCGGATTGAGATCACCCTTGCCACCTCCCTCCTGGCTCACAGACAGATCCGTGGGGAAAACCAGCGGATGAACTCCCTCGCGGAGTTGCGTGACCAGCGGCATCGCCAATCTTGCATTCCACTGATCCCACGTGAGTCCAGCTATTCGTGTGATGCTTAAATCCTCGGCGGATGCTTTTGTTTTTTTATATTTTTTTTATATTATTTCCAAGATTTTTTCACGTTTTTTGTTTGGATTTGTTTTTTTTTATTTTGCGTGCCAGGGAGAGAACACAAGAGGAAAAAATAAAAAGAAAAAAACCATTAACAAAAATAAATAATAAAATAATCTTTTAAAAAATAAAACACAAATATTATACTTATAAGAAAAAAAATATTTCTATACTCAAAAAGGAGAAATTATAAGTTTATCCAAGCAATAAATTACACTGGAGGAGAGAGAGAAATGGGGCAGAATTAGTGGAAGGCGCAAGCGAACTAAAAGGGAGGGAAAGAAACAAAATAGCTAATACAAAAAAAAAAAGAAAAAACAAGCATTTTAGAAAAGAAATAAAAAAATCTAAAAGAAATTTGCATAAGTGTAAACTATAGATGCAAAATAAATAATACGACACTCATATAAAAAATGTATTTCAGTATACAAAAAAAACAAAAAATTATTAAAAGCCAGTACAATTTTTTAAAGCTTTTGTCCTTCAGGTAACCAATTGGTGTCTGTTGTCTTATTTTGGTTAAATACTGTTGGTGTGTGATCGTTGTGATCGTATTTTGGGAGTTTCGGGTTTTCTTTCAACGAAAAATAAAGTATTTTTTTCAACATGAAATGACTTTCGCTTGAAACTAACGAACAATTCCATATCTTTGAATTAAAAGTTTTAACAGAATTACACACAAAAAAAATTATTCATTCACAGAAAGGAACGTTTTTTTGCTAATTACCAAGCCTAAACGCCTTTTTTCTTCACGATCTTTCCAGGGATTCCATTTTCCTTTTATTTTTCCGTGTTTATTTCACTTTTTATGAAATTTTTTCGTCTTCCTAAAAAGAGAAACATGTTAGCAAAATAACGCAGAATCTCCAAGATACTTACAAATACTCTTGGGAAATCTGATCAAGTGATCTTGCGCGATCGAGTTGTCTTCAAAAATCCATCGGTGACCTAAAAATAGTTGAAAGTGTTAGTAAAAATTATTAAAAATCCAGCAAAAAATATCCATCCTTCCGGAGAGAACCTGTGAAAGAGATATAAAACATAACAAATAAGTAAAAAATAAAAAACAACCACAGATCACTCCCAGATGATTTTTTGTTCAAAAAGTTTATTCAACATTCATTATATTGAGTTATAATATATATTGTTTATATTATATTTTGAATCATACTTTCAAAATTTCTTATTTTTCTTCTTACACGCTCTAAATTCCTTACATTCTAGGCAATTATTTTTTCTTTTTTCTTACTCACTAATCTTGTATTTTTTTCATTAAAATATGAATTTTTCTTACTTTTTTTTCTTCTTTGATATAATGAAAGTGAATTTTTTTCTTTTTGTAATAATGAAAAGTTAGTCAAAAAATTTACTCTTCACTCATTTTTTTTCTTATCCTTCTCGGCATTCAAAAGTTAAAGATTACAATGAAAAATGACTAAAAACTACTTACAAAATAAATTGTTAGAATATTTTAAGAGTTTTACAATTAAAAAAAATTAAATAGTTGCATAATTCTCAAGTCCACAGAAAAAAAAGAAACAGAGAATTTCTTCCTATATATTGACTCACTGATTTCACTTTAAGATGATTAAAGAAAAAAATAAAAACGTAAACCTACGTGATAAGTGATTAAGACTTTGTTGTGGTGTTACTTAAAACTCTATTAAAAAAAAAACTCCGTAGAGAAAGTAATAAAATAGTTGTGTAAATTAAAAACTATTGGGATTATTAAATTGTTTAAGCATGTAAATATAAATTCTTTAAAGATTTGTAATGCAAAAAATGTTTTTCTTCCTCTCTCACTCTCTCTCTCTCTCTTAAACACTACATGCGAAAATTTTCTTCTCAATGCTCTTTTTCTTTAAGAATCTACTGAAACTATGGGGGGAGGAGCTCTTTTTTTTCTTTACCTATATTGATTGAGGGGAAAATTTATCTTTCTTTCTTTTTGTGTTTTTTTTTTGGCTATTTAGTATAGGCAGTTTTACAAGAAAAGTAATTGCTAAAGGAAATTTTTCTTTCGTCGAAAATTACCCTAAAAAAATCTAAAATCTTTGAAATAATCTTGGCAAACGAAGAGACGAGTCCTAATGAAAAGAAGTTAATGTCCTTAATAAATCAACTTTCACTCAAGCACTAGTCAAAATTGTTAAATTGAGAATTGAGACATTTTTTATCATCCTCTCTCTTTTTTTCTTTGATATTAAATTCAATGCGACAAATAAAGCTACTACTAAGGAGAATTGTATGCATTCTAGACAATTATTAAAAATGTTTTTATCTTTTCCTCTTTCTTTCCACCTCCTTTTGTTTCTCTTATAAAAATTGATTGAAATAAAGGGGGGGGGGGGTCGCGCAAACGAGTATAGATAGATGATGAGATTAAATCATCAAGTACAAAAATAAGGATGATTGGCTGACCTCATGCTCTGCGTCCACCTTACATGGTTCTATGCTTGCGACGCGTCTCTAATTGTGGCATATCAGAGTGATGCTTGCGTATATGTACACCCAGATTGCCCCTCTGCTTCGCCTTGTACGCACAATGTGGACACTGATGCATCGGCTCCTTGCCGCCACACTCGACATTCTCATGGCGACGCAGTGTCGACTTCCAGCGGTACTTCTTACCGCAATGTCGACACACATACTGGCGTCCAACGTCATCATTGGAGTCACTTTGGGAAAATTCATAATTCTGCAGGGATCGTCCCTCGATGAATGCAAATTTGGTGTCATCGACCGAGCGACTCTCATAGTTGGAGTCCGCCCTGGCCGGATCCATGCTGTCGGTGGAATCGGAGAAGCCAATCTGTGTGCCATCTGGCAATTCAATATCGTCAATCTCATAATTCGACAGATCACCCATAATGCTCGATTGGAGATCCTCATTGATGGTGGATGACTTATTGGAATTTGGTGCAATGATTATTGAGGCGGGTACTTTGGCAATTTCAGTCTCGATCACACTCAGTGTCGATCCACCAACACCCGATGCGGTGTTGGGATACGTCCCACCCACACTTGGGACAATACTCGGCGTCGCGGCGGCACTCAACACCGTCTCCCCAAATTGCTTGCCATACTTGCGCGACAGCGAAAAGTTGAGCAGCTCAAATTTATTCAGAGACTTGTGTAGCGCCACCGGCACCGGCTGCTTCATTGAGTACTTAATTCTGGGATGATTTTTTGTCGGCACTCTGGGTGGCGCCGCCGTCACAACAGATGTCACAACAGACTGGCTCAATGGTGGCTTCACCACCTTCTGCAACTGTTCCTGCAAAGCTCTTTTTGCATCTGCAACAGAGAATAAGTCAAACGAACACGGTTAATCGAAATTTGATAGCCAAACACATCCACACATAGAATATCATCTCAAAAAAGTGCACTACTCTTTCTTTATCACAGCAAAAAAAGATAATAATAGGTCGAAGGAAATCCCATAAATGTTGGAATCTCTCCTCAATATGGTTCAATAATATCTCGATATGGCAAACAAAATTACACAATAAAACCCTAAGAGATAGAAAAGATAAATTATTGATATAAAAAATTATATATAGAGTGCAATTAAAAATTAGATTAAATATCCTCAATTGTTTCATTTTAAAAAAAGATAAAACCTTGCATGCTTCTAACAAATCAGTATTACAAATAAATCTCATGAGGATTTGTATTTTTTATACTCGATCGATCTCAGCTTGAAATATTTTCCCTCGCATTCAAGAGGCACAAACTTATGGGAAAATATCACAAAAGATCGCAGAATGGAGATTCTGAAGGACTTCGCGAACCACTTAAAAAAAAATTAAGTGGTTTCCAAAAGTGCTTGAAAGTTCTTTGGGCTGTTTAGTAGACTTAATAAGTTAAAAAAAATCATTGTTAGTGAAAATAAAAAACAATGATTTAATAAGAAAAAATGGATCTAATAGATCCACACTATCAAATTAGCTTCAAATATTTGGACAAAATGTATTTTTCAAGAACAAGCTTAAGGTTAAGCCTCAAGCTTTAAATCAGCTTCAAGTTTAAAGCCAGAGTTTAGGTTTTAAGTGAGCTTTAAGCCTACATCTAAGCTTAAGCTTAAACCCAGCCTTAAATTTTAAGTCAGCTTCAAGCTATAAGGTGGTTTTAGATTTTAAGTCAGCTTGAAGTTTAAATCCAATCCTAAGCATTAAGTCCGACTAAAATTTAAGTCAGCTTCAAGTTTAAAGTCAGTTTAAAACTTTAAGTCAGCTGAAACTTCAAGCTGACTTTAGGTTTTAAGTCAGCTTCAAATCTGAATCCAATCAAACCAATTTGATCTTTAGGTCAGCTTAAAATTAAGTCAGCTTCAAGTTGAAATCTTTAAGCGAGTTTCAAATTTAAATCCAGCTTTTAGCTTTAAGTCAGCTTTAGGTTTCAAGTCAGCTTCCAGCCTAAATCCAACCTTAAGCCAGCTTTATACTTTAACTCAGCTTCAGGATTTAAGTCAGCCAGATTCTTAAAGCAAGGCTGTTTGAACTAATTTTTGTTTAATGCTTTTTGAACATATTTGATTTTTTTGTTGATAGTGTGGATCCAGTTTATAAAAAAAACTTCAAAAAATAAAATAACATTTTAAAAAAAACATTTTAAGATTTAAGGATAATTATAAAAGCCTTGAAATTTTTAGTGAAATAATAGCATTTTAAAAGTGAAAGCGCTTATAATTTTTATAAGTGCTTATCTTGAATCCCTTTGATATTTCGGAAAGTTCAATAATTTCGTCAATCTAAAGATTTTCTAAGCATTGTAATATTTTTAGATGGCCTAAAATGTCATCTAATTGTATTAAAACATTTTCAACCACTTAATAACGAGATAAACAAGATACTTAAAGGTTTTTAAGTCACTTTTACTTGATAATATTTTTACTATCAGCTCAAAACTAACATTTGAGATGTCCTTAAGTACTTTGATACCCAAAGATCTCGTTTTAAAAATCTCCTAAAATATATTCATCTCCTTTAGCTTTGACTTTGCAACATTTCTCTTTTCGAGAAATCCGATAAATGAATCGTCCTTCAGAATCCCCATTCAGATGGAATATTTTTCTACATCTCACAAAATTTGTCTAAAATATATATATTTTTTCTGGTTTCCTAAAATAAACGATACATATGTGCTGTGCTGAAAAGTATCAAGTTGTAAATATAAAGTAAAATGTTTTTTTTTATAGTAAAAGTAATCTCTCTTTTTTTTTGTACATAACAAAAACAATCACTTAACTAGTGAAGATATGGATGATAGTATGTATATAATAAACATAAAAACACAAAAGTTCGTGACACTTTATTTCGAGAAAAGCAACAACAGAAAATATATGATTACATAAATCCACTTAAATAATGAGTGAGTGAGATCTGATAGGAGGGAAATACAGAGAAGAAGAACACAAGAGGTGATCGTATGGATAAATAAAAATGGATTTTCATGAGAGTGGGATAAATTTTTGTGCTTTGGATGAGGATCAATGTTTGTTTTGTGTACATTTAAATAGGAAACATGGAAGAGAGAGAGAATAGATCTTAAGAATTAAGATTTACCACTGATATCCGTTATAACTGCCTTCTTCCCTTCCGCCTCTGCACTCTCTTTCCGTTTTTCCGTTGACGGCGTATTGATTTCCAGCAGCACAAACTTATCATTTTTCTGTGTCACCACAATATTCTCATTCTCCAGGAGACATCCACTGAGAACCTCACCAAATGTGATGGGTTTCACATCTGAAAGACATTTAGAACAGTTAGTGAAGAACAAGTGATCAAAATGGATCAACAATCATTACTTAAAATAATTAGTTTTTGCTTCTTTCATTTCTCATTTTACAAAGAAGAGAAACCATAAATGATTACAGATGTGATCTAGTGTGATAAATTGAGGGATTAATTAGTGGATAAAACATATAAATTTCTTTTTAATAAAACATAATACCCAAAAAAATGATAATGCGGGTGATTAAGGAAAGTGTAAACGCATCCAATGTACATGTTTTGACGCCAATTGCCTGGAAAAGATCAACATCATTGAGAGAGCTACGATAGATTGATCACTTTATTGCATTTGAGAGGAATCTATATAATAAGAATCAGGACATCACGTGACACTGTCCAGGAGTCCATGGTGTGTCCTGTGCTTGAGATTCATGTGGGACTTGAGGCTGTGTCGATATCTCGTGACATACGAGCACAAGTGGCACTGCTCTGTCGGCTCAACTCCACATTCAAACTTCAAATGTCGCTGCAAGTTCTTCTTATACGTGTACATCTTCTGGCATCGCGGACAATTATGCTGATACACACGATCTCTCCCCTCAATCTCATTGAGATGCGTCTGTGATGTCAGGAGCATCAGTTGCTCATCCCTTCGCGCGTCTGAAAGAAAAAATTGATAGTCCAGTTAGTAAAAAAAAGAAGAGATAGTCTAAAACCAAATCGATTCATCAAACCAACTACTTCGAAAAGCGCTCTAAAGAGAAGCAAAGAATTCGTCTCAGTTGAAAATATCCAATTTTTCATTTTTCCTCTTATACAACATGTTTTCTTTATCCAATTACAAATTATTATATTTACTCAAAAAAGAAAGGATCTATAATAACTAAACTTCAGACGGGCAAAAAAACTAAGGCGCTTCACAAAGTCTCAAAGCTACGCAAGATCCGAGTGTCTCTTCACAATATGTCCTTGCAATTGATTGTTTCTCTTGAACTTCACTTGACAGTAGTTGCACTGAAATTGCGGCTCTTTGCCACATTCATAGCGATAATGTCTCTTCATATTCTTCACCAGAGTGAATCTGGTGCCACACTGTGGGCAAGGATATCGTCGTCGATTCTCCTGTTCCTCCCCCGCACGGTAGATCTTGTCACACTTTGCATCCTCACTGTTCCCGCTGCTCTCCTCCACAGCATTGTACATGTAGTTGTATAGATTCCCACTCACGATCGCTCCTGATGGTGTGAATCCGGCCGAATAGGTGGCACTCGATGTCCCTTGATAAGACTGATTAGACGGTCCGGCATCGTAGATGAAGTCATCGCACAAATTGATGTATTCACCTTGAAATTCTGCAAAGAGAAAAAAGGGGAAAAATTCACAGAAATTGCACAAAATGAATCCAAAAATAAAAGAAATCCTAAACTTTAAATTTAAACAATTGGCTTGGGGTTTTAGTAAAGGCAAACTCGATCAACCTAAATCCCTTATTTAGTCCCCATCCTAAGTATAACTATTAAATCCTTGACTATTAAGACTACAGAGGATGTGGTTATATTTTGAAAATTACAAGATTTCAGGATGTTTTTTCCTTGTTTTGTGGAGAAAAAATTACATTTTTCTTTTTAGTGGACTTCGGCAAAGTGTTTGAGAAGGGAATCCTTGAAGATACACCCAAAAGCGCAAAGATGACACTTGAACACTGTACTTCGTGCACTCGTCTTGGTCGATCGACCGTATCTCTGGTACGAGATCACTTCCCTATCCGGTAGATCCTCCTCGATCAGTGATATCTCCTCATGAGGGACAGTTTCCAGAATAATGTCATCATCTGTGATCTTCTTAAACGCCAAGTACTCAATCTCAACAGCTCCATCATCTAAAACGAGATAAAACATCAAATTAGTTACAAAATATTCCCCCAAATCAAAAGAGAAAAAACCCTTCCTCCTCCCCTTCGAAGATCTCAAACACTTTAAATCCTCCTCCAAAAAAAAATCAAATAAAAAAAGAACCTCCACTCCTTCTCATTTTATTCTCTCTTATTCAAGTAAGTTACAATTCTCTTTATTGTTGAACTTCTTCGTTCGACGACGTTGTCGCTCCTCGGGATAATGTGTGAAAGTGTGCAACTTGAGGTTGTCCTTCCTCTTGCAGTGATAGTCACACAATGGGCACTTGAAAAGCATTTTGGGTCCCGTATATTCACACTCGAAATTCCGATGACGATGCAGACTCTTCATTGACTTATATGTTTTACCGCAATCAACGCAACAGTAGCGAACTGCAACTGAAAATACACAAACATTACAAACAATGCGCCACATTCACAAAATCTCTAAACAGTTAAAATCTTTTCCACTCAACTAATGCTTCTCACATTTCTAAGTTCTTTCAAGTCATTCAACAATGCAAAATTTTAAAAAAAATCTATATATACAAACTAAATAAAAAGAGAATATTAACTAAAAAGTTACAAGTTATAACAAGATGTTTTGTTTTTACTCTTTCAAACAATATATTTCTCCTTTCTCTTTCTTTAAACTCTTGACCGCCACAAATTTCCCCATCCTCAGACACTTATCCATCGCGCGTTCCGATCTAGAATTATTAAAAACTTACATTAATATATTAAAAATAATTTGTCTTTCCAAAATCAAAAAATCTCCACGTCTCTCAATTAAAAACCCTTTGGTTATCCACAAAAATTTATTGTTACAGAAATCATCGGCTCTTTTCATAGAAAATCTCTTCAAAATTATCTCTGTCTACACAAAAAAAAAGCTCAGACTAAAAAAATTCTTCTTTCTTTTAAATTAAACAGAAAAAAACTATCATCTAAACATTAAGGTAACTTATTTGGAATTACAATTTAAAAAAAAAAATATCTTTTTGTCTTGGTAAAAAATTCAATCTATGGCTTGAGTGCTTTTTGTCTTTTTCTTTGTAAAGAAATGCCTTAAAAATAAATATAAATACCTTAGATTAAAAAATTGATTGATTTTCTCAAAATAAAAATATAAAATAGAAAAGCATCAGAAAAGTTTAGGCAAATTGACAAACTAAAAAAAAACCACACACTTTCGTTGTTTCAAAAAAGTCAAAGGAAAAGAAAAACAATGGAAATTCTCTTAAAAATTAAAGACACGAAATATATATTAGAGAGACAAAAGAACTTATAGACTAAGAGAAAATGAGATTAAAAGGTATTTGATAAATTCAAAAAAAAGTCAAAAATACTGATAAATTGAGACAAAAAAATGAAGATTCTTAATACATCTCATATAAATATTTTATAGAAAAATATAATCCCTCGCAATTCGAGGGTTTTTCTCCTTTTCCTTCCTTAAAATCTACATCTCTTTTCTCTTTTCTTTCTTTTCAATAGAATATATGAAAAATATTTTATCAAAAAACTTGTTTCTTTTTGGGAATCATTAAAAAAGTATTTTTAGCCTTGGCAGTAAAATAATATCTACTGCATGTCATTTGGTACAAATTTCTGTGGTTGCGTTGAGCCCGCCAATTGGGGACTTTTAATACTGGCCGCTGGCAATTCGGCCGTCTTAAACTGTATATTCATCTTCATTTGAAAATCCTCAGGCAATGGTGATGGATTGACACTCTTGCGCTTTGATCTGTTGACCACCTGTGTCGGCGGCGGCGTCGAGGCGGACGCAGCTGATGGTGGCAACTGTCGCTGGGACTTTCCACCAACAACAAGTCCCCCACCGGAAGTGAATTTCTCAAAATTCATCAAACGATTGTAAATCTCAATACTATCAGCCAATGTTGCTCCCTCAGTTGCCGCCGTTGAGTCCTCCTTCTTCGTCAATCCGCCAATTGAGAACTTTTCAAAATTCATCAAACGATTGTATATCTCCATGTTGTCATCCAACTGTTGCGCCTCACCACCCGCCGGTGTCTCCTTCTTTGGCACAATGAGACTTATGGCACGATTATACATCTCCATATCATCCTGAACGCTGCCATTATTCACGCCACCCTCACCACTAGATGATGGTGATTGTTCCATCTTGGGCGTCACGATGCCATGCTTAGAGTTGAGATGACGCACCAGATGATATTTCCGACGGAATTTCGACGGACAGAGCGAACAATTGAATCTCGGCGGAATACCGATACATTCATCGCGCATATGGCGCTGCAAGTGACGCTTTCTCAGATAACTCTTGTCACACACATTGCAAAAGAATCGCTGAGATTCTGGGTCATTGCTTAAAAATTGTAGCGTCGGTGTACATGTCAATTGTTCTGCAATTAGATGGTGTTCGATGGAAGAGAAAAAAGAAAAAAAACATCTATCATTTATGTGTGTCGGTGTGTCTCTGTGTGTATCTTTTTTTTCAAAAACTTTTTCCAAAAAAAAACAAATAGCAAAAAAACTGCATTTTACTTTTGCAAAAGAACAAAAAAAACATGTCTAATTGTGTAACTGTGTTGCACTATTGCACAAAAAACTCATCTTTAAAACAATTTTTTGTTTAACAAAAAATTAAATATACTTCGGGACAACAAAAATAAATTCTTCTACACAAAAAAATTCTAATCAAAATGCGCTTTCTCTTGTACTTTGGCTCAAAAACAATAATAATAAAAAACGTGCAAATCAATCTAATCACAAATCATAAACCTAGCAATTTTTGCAAAAAATAATAATAATCAAAAATCATTATAATTTTCCAACTACTCAACAAAAAATGTGTGTCTGTTTGACCCATATTTCTTGCAATTTCTTCGCTTTCAAATGGACAAAAAGGGGAGGGGGGCAACACAAGAGACCTGAAACAGAATTCTCTCCATCAATTAGAATAAAAAATGGAAAGACTTTGATTTTCAAGAATAAATTTCTCTTTATTTAATTACTGAATGTTCTCCTCCAACTTTACATTTCTCTCTTTCGCCTGGACACAGTGCATTTGTAATGTTATTACAATTTCTTGTGGATTCCGTGCTTATGTCTCAAATGCAATTTCAAATCATACTTCCACGTGCAGACAAATGAGCAGAGATTGCACGTGTAGTGTGTAACTTTGGCTGGTGGCCTTTTAGCAATGGCAGACGATGTTAGTGAATGTGGATAGATATTTCGATCAATAATGCACTCATTGCAGCTTCCAGTCATTGAGCAACATTTATACATTGGCCTTATCGTCACTTCAGGCTCAAAAGCTGGCTCTAAGGCATCTGCAAGAAATTCGGTAACAATTGCAAATAACTTTCGAGTTGAATTGTCGCGCGCCCAAAAGCCTTTTCTTTTTACAGTATGTCTTTTTTGTTTTCTTTGTCCATCAGCCAGAGTGTCTCTGTATTTTCTTGCAAAAATGACCAATTCTCAATGCGAGCATTAGATAAAATGTTAGAATTGCTAGAGGAGAAAAAAATCCCCCTATTATATAGAGAATCTGTAGAAGTTGTTAAAGTCCCTTCCTTTTTTTAAAAGAATTAACAATAAGAATAATCTTATATGGCACACACCTAAATTAAGAACTTTATTTCCAATTAAAAAATTCTTATCTATTACATTTAATATAATCCAGCAGAAAATAAACTTAGAATATCTCAATTGATGTTTTTCCTTCTCGAAATTTTTGGCACACATTTCTCATTCCAAAAAATGATAAATCATAAAATGCCTCTCAGCACTTTTTCTGCAAACGAAGAGACTGAATATTCTTTTTTCATGTTCGATGATACGTGAGAGCGTCAATTTTCTTCTTATTGAGATTATGTACAGTCGTCATGTGACGCCTCATGTTGCTGGACTGCGTGAAGCTCCTGTTGCATATGGGACACGGAAAGACAACCACATCGCTAAGTCCCGTGCACTCGTGCTTCATATGTCTGGCCAAATTTCCACTGTGCAAATACGTATTTCCACATCCTTTGCAATGGTATTTTGGCACACTGCAACAAAATCAGTTTTCTCTCTCTCTCAATCCTCGAGAAACTCTCCCCTCATCATCAACCCCTCTTGTAAACATTACCTTCTTTTTCCACCAGCACGAGTCCTGAAACTCCCCGTTGAGCGTCTACCACGACGAGCCACACAACGAGATGATTTTACAACGCCACGATGACGCAAATAGGTATCTACAGTTTGAAGAAGTTCAATTTCAGTTGAAAAATCTCTAACTGTTTGAATTTCAAAGATCAAAGAATTTGCAAAAGCTTTTTCCCCTTTTTTAGCAAATCTACCCAACATTTCGTTGATTTACGAAAAACTACTAGAAGATAGCAGAGACACACCATCATGAAGTGGTGAATAAATATTGTGCTTTCGAACATTGAGCTTTTCGATGTGAGAGAGCGCTTTCTAGCAGTGGTGAAGCTCATCATCAGCTGAGATTCAGATATTCATCACTGCTGGAAATTCAACACTCACACAGCCAATGCACAAACCACTTTCGAAAAGCACAATTTTTATCACTTTCGAAGACACCCCGGATATTTTTGAACATCACAAACGTTATATCTTCCATGTTTAAAAATCAAAAAGCTACTCACAAAAACCACCTTTTTTCTTCTTCTTCTTTTCGACGTTGGCCCTCGAGATAAACACAATTTCATACAAAAAAATACTGATATGAATCAAGTTAAAAAACACAAAAATAGAAGTATTTGTGGTGAAAATAAAACAGATAAGAAATCAACTGAAGGATAAACTTTGAAATTGAATCAGAAATAGTGTTTTCAGGAGAATATATAGAAAATAAAAATCAATCCCGGATTCTTCACGGAATGTGGAAACGAACACACACAAAAATTATCACGGATATTACTACTTTTTGCTCTTTTTCCTCCCTCATCTCTCTCCTCGCAATCTTAAGGTTTGTCTCTCTTGCCCGAACAGAGAAAACCGAGAAGAAAATGAGAGGCTGTGAAAAAGAGTGTTTTATGTTCGCTGAAAGAGAATACCTTGGATTATGGCAATAAAATATATCAATATATAGAAATTTAATAGGAAAAAAATATATATAATTTTTTGTAATAAAATATTGTAGGCAATATAATGTGTATAGGAAAAAAAATTAAGAGTCACCGTATCGATACATTACGGTGACCCCATACTTACATTTCTATATAACCTCTCCTTTTAATAGCCATTTTATGTACTATTTTATATATATATATATATATTATTAAAACTATTTTCATGAACTGTGTTGTGTGCTTTAGCGTTCATTAAACTCTTGAACGCTTTTCGCGCGCGCGTGTCCGTGTCTGTGTGTATTTGGGTGTTGATCTGTTGCGTTTTCAATGTTCATGACTAGTTGTTTTCTATATGTGTAAAATTTGTCGTGTCGGTTTGCCATATAGAAAACTTAAGAGAGGTGAAGTTGAAGGAGCGGAGGAGGTGGGGGCGGGGGGAGGCTTCTTCAATTGAGAAGAAAAAGAGTGTACAAATGCTTTTAATAAATATACACTTTTCTTCACTCTCTTTTCTCCACCTCTCCCTCCCTTGCCTCCTCCTTACACTCTCTTTTCTTCTTCTTCTATTCGTGTTGTGTGTTTACGATGAAAATACCTCACTGTAAATTAATTAAAATTTACAGCTACATTGAATTACGATGGAGAGAGACTTCATTGGGATTTTTGTTCGGTTGTGCTTTTGGTGTATTATATATGTTGGGTTGCCAACACGATGTGTCTCTTGAACTTCATAATCTTTTCTCACTCTGTGCGCTCTTGCCTCAGGCCAACAACAACAACAAATACACACAGGAGAAAATTTCTGCTGAGAGAATTCTTCAACCTCGCGGCGCAAGAGCTGTGTTTTTGGCCGAGGAAATTGCAGATGAATGACATCACCCATTCTTCTCTCTTTTTACTTTAATAAACACTTTTTTTCTTTCCTTTTCTTCCAGCAACATCAGAAGCACTCAATAAAATTTTTCTTCTTGCACATCACTAAATTCTTTTTTGACTTTTTCATTCTCTCTCCTTCTCAATTATTAACTTTCATAATGAGAAGAGAGAGAGAGGAGATTACAAATCACTCACATCATATCTCATACAATTTCTTGTCTTTTTTCTGCCTCCACCTTCTTCTTTCTTTCTTTTTTTCTTTAAATTCCATCATAAATGGAAATTGCAAGAGAATGATGTGTGAGATTGTGGCTCAAAGTTGAAAGCTCTCTCGTCTTTCGCGCGAACCCGGTGTAAACCGACGACAAGGGAGAAGAGAAGAAGAAAAAACCATCAAATTGACCGACTTTTCTCTCTTTCTCTCATCTTGTCAACCCGATTTAAATCGCGAGCGCTAAACGTCCGGAATTCGCGGCAACGAAATAAAAAAAAACAATCGAAAATGACATGGTAACGAAAAAGAATAATACATATAAAAAATATGAAGAGATAAAATACATAAGATGTGTGTAAAAAAAAATAAAAATAGGGGGAAAAAAGCATTTAGAGAGTTCATGCGAAAATGAAATATGAAAATATTATAAATAATAAAATATGCCTCATCATATTTTTGGGCACAATATTAAATAATTCAGTGATGAGTTTGTGTGTTTGTATATAACATAATTGTAGGATTAAAAATGTTTATCAAAAATTGAACAAACAAAAAAATATATACAGATAAATTGTGATAAATAATATCTTGTCAAAAAAAATCAATATGCTCTATCAATTTGAAGGCCAACGTTTCCCATTTGTGTTAAAATCTTTTTTTTTAATGACTTTTTAAAGATAATCAAAGCAAATTATGAAAAATTATTAATCTTAATGAATGTTATTTTTTTAATCACTTCAAAAAGTATTTTTTTTCCTTATTTTTAATGTTCTTTTAATCACTTAAACTCTAAAATGTTTTCAATTACCAGAAAAAGAATTAAATAAGAAAAGAATGATGTAAAAAATGGGAAAATAGAAGATTTCATCATTTCTTGTGAAATCTTTTTATAAGTCAAAAGTGTCAACATAAAATGAGTTCTAAATTAAATAACCTTTTATACATATCACCCCACATAAAAAAAAACTAACTAAAGAGAAAAATGTCATAGAAATTTTTTTCAGAGAAATTCTATATTGAAAAATAGAAATATTTAGCAATAAATTTAAAAAAAAATGCATTTCTCAAAAATAGAATTTCCGTGCCATTTTTCTCCCATTTGTTCTCGCAAATAATCTACCACAATCACCAATTTGTAAGAAAATACAGAAAAAAACTCATTACTAATATAAATACTCCAACAAACTACACTGTAGTTCGACGTGATGAAAATATTGTAATCAATTTAAACACATATTCAGCGATTTGTCATTAGAGATACTGTTTGGTTATATAAAAGTGAAGAAAAAAAAACAATCAGTTATAATAGCAATTATGATGTATTGCTTCATCGTGAAAATACAAAAAAAAAGATAAGAGGAGATTGGCCATATATATTTATTTTTATTACTGTCCACAAAATTCAAAATAACAAAACACTGATTCTCTTCTCTCAACACAATTTCCAATCCAATGACGAGTGAAAATAATATCTTTTGTTTAATTTCTCTTTTTGCATATTTTACACAAAATTTTTCACAAGAGTGATTAAAGAAATGAAAAAGAAAAGAAAATAAATATTAGAGTGAAAGATGAAATATTTTTCTTTTGCTCGTCAAATTGGAAATTGTCGACACTTACCTGCATTTTGAATTAAAAAAAATTTAAAAAAATAGAAAAAAAGATAAAATTTTCTTGATTTCAAAAGTGAATTACAATTTCTTATTTTTCTTTCTTAAAAAATATCGTCGCCATTTTTATAGAATCAGTGTTTTTTTTTGCAAAATTTTCCGCTGTATTTTCATCACGTTCCACACAAACTACAATGTCATTTGTCTATGCAACAAAAATAGTTTTTTTTTATACGATCCGTAGTGATTTGTATGGTAATGCTTCGACGGTATTAATTTTCTCACCTTCCTCTCTTCATTCAACCTTTTTTTATTTACTCTCTCTCTCTTTCTTTCAAATCATAAGTGCAATCAAGTCATTATCAATTGTAATTTATTGTTGGAACCATTGTTGCTAATTTACTGTGGAATTTCACAAGATACTCACACACATAACATAAGAGGGTTCCAAGAGTGAGTGAGATAGAGGGAAATGTTTTTGAAAAAAAGAATTTTTTTTAAAAAATCTTGAGAGAAAATGCACCTCGTCACATTATCATACCCATCACAATTGGTGGATCGTCTGTGATAATTGGAATTTCAGCCTACCTTGTGCATCCCGATGTTGTCCAGCTGAATCTTGTCCGCCCATAAACACTTCATCTTGAGATCTTTCAATTTGCCATTGAGCGTATCCTAAAGGATGAAAAAAGAAACCAAGAAAATCCATTGTTAGAACTTCAATTCAAAAGGAAAAATTCTCACAAAATCTCTATTTTACCTTGACTAGAGCCTTCACCACCATGACTGGGTCCAGCTTGCTCCAAATCATCCAGCAGTTCCTCATCGTCAAGTGTCAGATCCTCAACATTTCCCTCGTTGCTTTCGTCATATTCATTTTTTGGTTCGAGCAGCATTTCCGAGTGTGTTGAATGTTCCATTTTATCCTTAGCCATGACCATATCCGCATCACCACCAACAGAAGCACTCTGTTGTTTACTCCTTGACAGTGTCTGCTGATGCGATTCACCACCATCCGCCCCATCATCGCCATTGTCATCGACATCCCTCTCAATGTCACCCTTACTCTCGTGCGATTGGTGGTCAGTCTTTTTGGTAACATTCAATACGCTTGCGGAAGAGGTAGCTGAGGTAATAGTTGGCATTGATGTTGAATGGGTGGACGAAGCAGCATGAGGCATTGAATGTGACGAGGAATTTGAGTGCTGGTCATGATTATCTGTAGTTTTTAAGTAAACATAAAAAAATAATAAATACAAAACATGATTAGAGATAGTGTCAGGTGAGTCTTTCTCTCTTTCTCTCTAGTTAAATATAATATGTTTAACATAAATAATTTCTTTTTTCTTTCTCTTTTTTCATCATCAAAAACATTACACGATTCAAATCTCAAATGAATAAAAAAGTTCAAGGTGAATATCACAAATTAAGAAGAAAATTGATAATCTCTCCCTTACCGCCAATATTGTTTGTTTCTATGCTCCTCCGGCGAACTTTCTTTCGTTTTCTCGAGTTGGGACTAGTGGAGCCCTCTCGTGAATCAGAGACATCAGGCTCAATGTCTAAAGTGGCGGGATGCTTCTCAATGCGTGGCCTCTTCTGCTCTATTGTGAGACCAGCCGTTGTCTGCTAAACAAATTCAAGGAAAAAAAAAGAAGAAAATGCAAAATTAGCACCCCATGATGAGATTCTCTCGACATTTTCTTCCAAAAAGAAAAAAGTTTTTGAGATGAAGAAAGCCCCTTACCTTTGCTGCAGGTACACTTGCGTGTGCTTTTGTGGATGTATCCGCCTTCTGGGATGATCCACCACTTCCGCCACTGCCTCGACTATCGGACAGTCCCTTGATCTGAAGTGATTCAGCTGCCTTGAGCAGTGCAGCCAATTGATCTTGTGATATATTCACTTCGCCACGGTACATATAGTCCATCATGGCGCGCAATTCTTGAAATTTCACATCTTTGAGAATAAAGATTGGGTGTTTGTCATATTGTTGAGAGAGTAGTGCCTGTATAGAGAAAATGAAAAGAAAAAATACATCAAGTTTTAGTTATTGATTTTCCGAACAACAAACAATAAAAGCTGCTGCTTATAACATCGCAAAAGAGCCCACACAAAATGGATGGAAAGAAAATCAATAAAGAGGGATCTCTTCCTTCCTCAAGAACAGAAAATCTCTCTCCTCTCTCTCTTGTGATATATATTTTCCACAACAACCACAAATATCCCTCTCATTTGAGATCTCTTCTGTTACACAATCATCAGGGCGCCCACCCACCGAGGAGCCCCCTTCTGTGAGCCATTTGTTTCACATCTTCCCTTCTTCCTCTTTTCAACTTCCCCCTCAAGGGCTCTCCCTCTCTCACTTGGCAACTTATGCCTGCAGGGTTTTCGAGAAAAATGAGACAATGGAAGATACAAAACTCCGTCGTCGTTGCAAAAGGGAAGATTAAACTTTTCCTTCTCTCTCTCTCCCTACGCCCCCGTGATGTGATGCCCAAAAACCAAACGACGCCAGAGCCACAACCCTCATTTTAACCATTTATATTCTGCCCCCTGTGTTCATGGTCGTCGTCGTCCCCTTCGAATATCAGGCGCGCACTGGGTGGAGTGCGCATGAGTGAGTCACACAAAGCCGTATTGCGAACATACAGCAGTGAGAACGAATCAACGAAAAAAATACATAATATGAGAGACCTTCTCCCCCAAAAAAGATAGGCATGGGATGATAGAGAAAACGACTCGAAAATGTGTTTAGGGTGGAGTGAGAGCAGCAGCTCAGCTCACCCTGGGCTTCGGACGAGGGGATTTGGGCCCACACGGTTCTCTCATCCTCCCTCTCTCCTTTCCAACCCCCGATATATCTATGTAAGATCAAGTTGTATTTCCACCCTTCAATGATATTCTCAACAACTCCCTCCTTTATCCATCATCATCCCTAATCCAGAAGGTCTTTTTCCAACATTTTCCCTTGTGATATTTTGTGCTCGCTCACCCCAACCCCAACGGCGTCCCACACAAAACCCCGAGCGATATCCCTCTGCAACATCTACACTGACTGTGTAGTCTTTTCTCTTCACATCAACCAATACTACACACCCCAAAAACCTATATATGTATGTATACTAGAGTGAAATTTTCAACAGCTTTCGATCAATAGAAAGGTTGGGATCTTGCGCACAACTCACATCCGTCGTGCAACATAATCCTCTTTGTGGAAGAAAATATTATATAGATATACCTATATTATAATAAAAAAATAATTGTGAAGCGTCGTCGGCTTCAATATTGGCTACATCTTTTCTTCATTCTTTCTCTCTTCTTCTTCTTCTTCACTTTTTGTTGTTGATGAAATTTTGTCTCCATGAACCTCACCATCGTTCGTGTTTCCCACCTTCTTATATATCTCTTTTTTTTTCCTTCATTCCCACATACACTGACAAACTGGGTGATTTTCTTTGTCTCCTCTCCATGCCCAACATATACGATCGATACATAAATGGAAGATTCTCAGTGTGATCAATCATGAAAGCACAGGGTGAGGCTAAATTAAGTTTTTTCTTTCTCTCTTTTCCCCCCACAAATAGATAAAAGATCACCACAAAGCAGTAATTTCCAATTGACTAACAAACTAAATAAAAAAAAATACATTAAAGCTTTCACAGTGAATTCTTAGAAAAAAAAGCCACCTATTTTTCATTTCCTCCGCCCCCCCCCTCCACCTTATCTTTCACCCATCAAGGTTCATGTGAAAAATGCCCATTCTGAGAAATTATTCACAAATGAAGAGACACAGAGAGAAAGAGAGAGAGAAAGAGATCTCCCCCTCGGGCTGAAATTGAAAGAGAAGAGGAAAAGAAAATGAAGATTGAATGATTTTCTTCAATCAATTTTTTATCCTCTTTCTCTCAACCATACATACATACATATATATCTTTCTCTTCTCACGGGGCATAATTTCGAAGAAATGTCGATGTTGAAATCAATGGCAAAGCCAGCAAACAGCAAAAAAAAGCTCAAGATATTAAAACTCACCGCAAAATACGGACTGCACGCGGAGAGAACAACTTTGTGTGCTTTCAAAAATTTCCCTTCCGCCGCCAATGTACAATCAACTAACGTTCCATTTTCCAAAAGTGTGTCGAACACACTTATGAGTGTGCTCTGGTGATTGTTCCATCGTAGACAGAACTGTTGATCATCGTCCATTTTTAGTTTTTCTGCAAAGACAAAACAAAAAAAAAAGGAAGTGAGAAAAGAAAAGAAATATGAAAATTCTCAATTGGTTATATAGGCGGCAGCAGCAAAAAAAAACGCGTAAAATTGCCTCTCACGAGACAATAGAATGATTTCATGAGAAGCATAAATGACTTTAAATCATCATTTTATATTGGAATAAATAATCATAGCGAATGGGAGATTAAAAATTGTTTCTTCTTTTTTCCTCGTTACTCCACTCCGTGTGTCTCTTTTGGGGGGAGGCGTACATACTCTCTCAGCGTTACCCACCGCGCGCGAGAGCTCGCGATCAGAAAAGCCAACTCCGGAGACGAATACTTAATTCCACACCCACGAAAATGGTTTATTAACCGTTCAAACTCAGAGAGACTCATGCCAGCAAAACTTCGTGACATTCTTTTCTCGGGCTTCTTTCCAACTTGAGAAACGAAAAAGAGAGGAGCAAAAAAAAAAACAGCCAAACACACACACACATTCATACAATTCCACTTAATTCCAATTCTCTGGAGGAAATACGAAAAATATTTTTCGTCTTTTCATCTTCCCCACATCTTTTCTCTCTTTTCCATCAATTTTTCACACAAATATATATTACACCATTCCTTCTCTCCTTCTCCACTTTAAAATTCATTTTGCTCTTGTCTTTTCTCCATCATCTTCGTCTCTTGAATCTCTCTATCTCCTCCTTATGTGTGAGTTTTGCCAGAGTGATGTGAAAAGAATTTCAAAAGAGGCAAGAGTGGAGAGAGAACGAAGAAAAAAGGGAAGAAAAAACGAACAATTATAACTTCATTTCAATTGAGAAAAGAAGAAGAAGAAGCACAAGACATTGCAGACGGAAAAGCTCTCTCACAAAATGATATGCCATTCTTCAACAAATTGAGGCAAGAAAGACATAGAGGAACTGTGCATCATCAATTTCTCATATTTATGGGAAAAATTGCCATTATTTATTGCATTTTGCACTCCATTCAATTCTATCATTTTTTTTCTTTCGAAATTCCGCACACGTACCACGTCTACATATTTTCCATCCCTATCGCTCTCTTATGTTGACTTGCCACAACATCAGGCGAGCCTCACAAATACTATGAGAACATGGTGCTTGTGCGAAAAGCGACCAGAGAAACAACATTAGCAGAGCAGCAGACACAACCACAATTGTGAATCAACCGACTCCGGCAAAAGCACAAAAATCAACCAAGTGTGTGTGCAACTGTGGAAAATATCAGAAACTGGCTTTGGAAATTCACAAGAAAATATTATAAGTAGAGTTAAGACTGGAGTTCGTGGCGTTAAACTAAAAAAATCTTTCTGGCAATTCGTCATCTTCTTTTTTGCCAAGGGTTGATTGAGTCGGCTATGTTGAGACATGACGTCATAATCAATTTGCCTCTTTGCAGTTAGACAAACGATGACAAACAACGCGAAAAGAAAAACCCACGAACCCACGTTGCAACCCAATTTTATCTGTGCTCGCAACATACACAGAAATTCAAACAACTATTTTCTCATAATTTTATGTTTGTGTGTTGTGATGTGAAAAAGCACAATCGTGGGGGCTTTTATATCGCAAAAATGTTGATCTATACATATAAATTTTTCTCTCTCACATGACTATTGGTTGAAAATCACTTGAGAAGAGTAACATGTTGAGAGCGAGCAAGTGAGATAGAAAACTTTAATGTGTATTATACATGAAATATAAAATGCTTTCAAGAAAATATGCGGCAATGGCAATCAAGTTTGAAGGTCAAGATAATGTGACCAACTACCAACTTATACCCCCATCATCATAGCCAGTCAGCCAGCCAGCCAACAACAACCGACTTGTGATCGTCAATGAGAAAAATGTTGAAAAAGCTAAGGAGGTGCGCGCAGTCACATACATACAGAACGAGCAAGCGCTTCGGGTTATAAAGCTGTTGAAAATTAGCAACACCATACGTGTCGCTTTTTGTATGGGGAATATTCAAATGAGAAATATGTCGAGAGGAGAGCGGGCAAATAGTAGAAAAATAAGCTTTTCGGTGAGTCATCCCCGCACTGCTCGACAATAGTGGGAAATTTTTCCTAAGCGCGACGAGCGTCCATTTCGTAAGATTAGCCAAACACACATATCACAGAGAAACCCCTCAATTGCGGGGTTGATATTGCAATGTTGTGTTTGAATTTGGGACAAAAAAGGGGTCACACAATAATTCTCTCGCTCGGGGAAAACCATATTTAGGGGACCGAAGAGAACACAATAGAACATAACATCCAAAATGGAGTTGCATCGTGTGCGCGCAGCAACATCAAGGAGGGAGGAAATTCAACCCCAGGATGGAAGCATAGGTAACGCGCGCGCGACATACGCAACATGATAATGTGTGGGGAGAAACCCTCCTACAGGATATGCTCAACCGAGAGGAGTGAAAGAGAGAGCCTTGAGAAAAATACTCTTTTCGTTGTTGTTGGTTGTGGCATTGCAAGAGGGCGCCCATAAAAAAATGCAGCAAAGCATTTCAACCAAGAGAAAATAGCCAGGCGGCAGAAAAGCAGCACGATACCCAAACACGAACCCCTCTTTTTCATCCAACATCCTCTTTTTTTTTTGCTGCTGTCTCCTCATTCTCTTCTCTTCTCTGTCCTCTCCTCCACCAACCCATCGTCAGTCAACCCATAAGCCTCCTCTCTCTCTCTCTCTCTCTCTCTTTCTCACTCAATCTCTCTCTCCACCAGCAATGTTGGAAAAAATCAATATCAATAAAGCATTTCCATGATGGCGGCGACCCCGCTCTTAGCTGGACATGACGCCAACACCATTTTCCTTTATTAAACATACTATATGGCGCATCTGTGTGTGACTCTCTTTTGTGGTGCACTTAGGGGGCCCCGAAAAAATATATGTATTTCCCTCTCATTCATACATCCAACTAACCCAATATGCGAAGTATTTTATCCGGTCGTTTCTAATTTTTCAAACACACACAAATCTACCCCGCACGCTCGCGCGCCCCCTAAATAATGCTGAAAAACCCAAAATCTCCTAATCATCAAAAACATGGCAAACAGAGTTCTCAACATCATTATTATATTTTCGTTATTCTCTTTTTCTTCATTCCCCCCTCCCCCCAAAAAAAAAACAAATAACAAAAATTCATATCTATACACAATTTTATATAGAGATAAAACTATTTAATAAAATATGCACATGCAAATATTTTAACGACTTATTTACTTCGTCGTCCACTCACACACAAAACTCCTAGCCCTCGGGCACGCCACTTCACCTCCTCTATTCTATATCCAAATGCCGAGTTATGTATCGATAAAGTATGTCACAAACTCTGACTTGAATTGCAATGTTCTTTAGAGTGAGGAAAAACAACGACTGACTGCCTGACCAAGATATTGACATTCGAAAATAAAATTGTTAATTGGGTTTTTCCTCACTCTCCCCCCTTGGGGGCCCTATTATCGAAAAAAAATCCCATTCTAGCCATATAGTTTCCCAGAACATCAAATAAAATGGGAAAACCTCACAGAATCAAGTTTATGGAAATTCCATTTGAAATCATATGTAAAATCCCCAACAGACAGCTTATTCTTTTCTCTCATTCAACATGTCTGCATTTTTATCTTTGAAAATAATACCCCCACATGAGGGTCATTGAAATGTGTCTCTCATAAATTCATAATGGGGCTCCAAGAAAATCTCATACTATAACATTAGAACTTATCTAGAAAACTCATTTTTTTCACTAAAAGACAATTATAACGAGAAGTCTGAATTCATTGAAATCCCCCCAAGTGTAATGCTTCGAAAAAATAAAACTATTAAAACACATTTTCCCAAGAATTTCTCATCCAATTCTCTCTATATATGTCTCTACAAATGGAGGAAAAATGTACCTAACATACCAAGTCAGTGGAAGAGAGAGACTCACACACATCAGCAACACTAATGTTTCAGTTACATAAAAAAGCTATCGTCGCAATTTCACACACAAGTTTTCCCATTGAAAGCCAACACCAAATTAAAATGAAGCCACTTCGTCGAACGAAAGACCGGATGAGAATTTATATTTTGTACGTCATTATTTTGTGCTTTTTTTTCGCTCCTTGCAATTTCTACCAACACAAACCTTTTTTTTTTCCTTTTAAAAATTTTCAAGATTGATTATCTATAACTACTCACCATAATCAATCACACAACACAACCTTTAATATTTTGCAAAAGAGAGAAAATTAAACTTATTGTGGGGCACTTCTATACACACAACATAGATAGAGGGAGAAGAGAGTTGAAGAATATCTAAATCTAATATAACGTGTGCACTGTCAAGACCACTTGAAGATCGTAGGAAAGCAAGAAGAAAACTAACTTAAATAGGATGAATTGAGCTTCAATTGAGAAAGCAAATGCGCGAATTTTTCATCTCTGTCTCTCTTCCACACACCCGACCCGTTCGCTAACCCAGCAATTCATTAATATTATTCACACTCCACACAATTGAATATATTGAGAAACAGGCTGAGGAGAGGAGAGAGGCAGAGAAGAGCTTTAATGCTCACTTCATTTTCAATGTGTACGCCCGATATGTGTGCGATGTGTGCTTCAGGCAAATGCTATTCCACTTTTCACAAAACCTCTCCTCCTCTCTCCTTTTTTTCTTCTTCTTTTCCATTTTACTTCACACACAACCTCCTCTTCTTCTTCTTCTCTTTCTCTCACTCTTGGGTGCTTTTATTTTTTTGCATGTGTGCCATGTTTATTACCAAAGAAGAAAAATATATACTCTCCGCGGGGCCAGGCTAAGGCTATATAAATGCCTTTTTTCCTCCCGACATAACATACAGAGACACCAATGTATTGGGGCCCCCTTTTTGTTGCTTTTCTTTTTGGGCTTGGTAACTTCCAACACCGGGACTCAAAAAGAGGGAGAGAACACCCGGACAGCCAAGCACCAGAGAGTATGTGGGGAGTTAAGAGACTTTAAGCACAACTCCGTCGTTCTCGCTTTGGCTGTATAATAGAGTGTATTTTATACCAAAAGGCAAATGACGCAGCGGAAACCTAAAACGACCCAACGACTACATCGATGACGAACGATGGGGACCCAACTTTCCAAGTATTGAAAGGAGGGCTACACAGCGAGCGAGACATGCAAGGGGCGATGGGTGCGAGGGGGGAGACTCTACAGACAAGAGAGGAGTTAAATGTGTATCCATGAAAAACCCAACCAATTGGCAAGAGAAGAGATGTGCAGCATACTATTCTTGGACTCTATACAGTCAGTTAAATCACTTCCATATATCCACTTTTCATCCAATAAACACGCATTCTCAACTCATTAAAAGTTCATTTATACAAGTTTAACCCCTTTTAGATTTCCGAAAAATCGCAACATAAAAGCTATAAAATAGAATATTTAGACAAAGAATAGGACATTTACCCGAAAGCTGCTATCCGTCCTCCAAAAACTATATCCTTTTGTCATTTATTCACTCTTTTTATTCTATTTGGGCACTTGCAACTATTAAGCTTCACAAATTCACCCCCTTTTTGATGGTTTTCACCCTTCCTTCTCTTCTTTTTATAATACTGCGCGTCACAGCTTTAGAAAATTTCGTCCTTTCACCTCAACGCGTCACACAACTTTGAGGATCGGTTGAAGGAAAAATTTTCTACCCACCCGTTTCCCATACATACACAGCCCCATACACAGCTTTATAAACCCATCTCCTACCTATACACCGACGTACCAACCAACTTGAGAACGCAAAAGCTGTGAGAGAGCCCACTCTGTGCCCCGATTCCCAATTGTTTCGTGAAAATACCAAATCCTCTTTCACACACACACATACATACAGAGTCAAAGTTATAGAAGCGCAAAGCACGCTCTGAGAAAATGAACGCGTCGGGTAATGTATAATATCCAAAAAGAGAGAACATCCAACATGGCAGCGCGCACCCAGTTCGTCTCCCAAGTGGTTCGGTTCTCTCGCAAACCAAGCCATCCTCTGCGCGCCCCTCCTGATTCGAGTGCTTCGGCACAGAGTCGGGTGCGCAGCGGAGGCACCAGAAAATATACAGAAAAAAGGGGCCGAGGGAAAATTCCCACTTGCCCCGATGCCGCCGCGCGCCTTTGGCTGCGGCTCCATTCGAAAAACCCACATCACACACATAATAATAATACCCAAGTCATTGGGTGCGAATGAGATAGAGATATAACATATATATATAGTTTGTATTTGGATTTGAACGGAAAGTATCACCTCTACTATAGGGGATTCGTCCCTCATCCTCCATCAAACACATCATGCCGTCTCACCTCCTCAACTTTTAAACACACCGCTCGCTAAGCGCAATCTCATCGCAGAGAGACCCAAATAAAATTCTGTCTCTCATTTTAACATTATTGCCATCTCTGATCTCTTTCTATCTCGCTCTTTCACTTCTCCAAATACTTTTCCACATCCTCTACACCTCTGCGCACCCGCCTGAAAAACCTCTCTTCTTATAACAAAACGAGCCCCGAAACACCCGAAGCATCTCATCGCGAGAAACTTTTTTTCGCTTTTTTTTTTTAGGAAAAAGATATCAACACATTGAAGACGCTTTTGTGAGAGAGACTTTTGCCTCTATCCCCCTCTCTCGCACCCTCATTTTCTGTCTTGCTCCAAAAGAAAGGCATTTTTCTTCTTGGAAATATTAATGGCTCCGGTCGTCTTCTGTCATTCTTCTTTTTTTCCCCAGAATTTGGGCTCGGCTTTACCTCTCTTGGATAGCTTCTTGTTTCTCCCTCCCGCAAAAGGTAGAAACTTTCGGCTTTTCATCTTAACTCCCAAAGTACCATAAAAATCCCCTTTTTGCCTTTTCTTCTTTCGCAACACAAAAACACAACTCAAGTACCTCTCTTATTTTCCTTTTTCAGGTATCTTATCTACATCCTCCTCTCTATAATATTTTTGTGGTTAGTATCCCCTGTTGCCTGCCTTCCCCGAAAAAAAATTCTCGTCGGGGCTTCTTCAAGCTCAAAACCTTCCCCCTCGCGTACCCTCATCATCTCCTCATCTCAGAGATCAATTTTTCATCTTTCCTTCGTACACCATCTCACAAGATCATCGTCGTCGTCTCATGAGAATTTCAAAAAGAGACGAGACGGAAAAGAGAATTGAAAGAGATGGGGAGAAGGGAAAAACGAGCAAAAGAGGAAAAATTCCATCTTTTCAACAATGTGAGGTTTCTTTTCGAGTGCGTGTGCATATTTCTTCTTTTCCAGCCATTGAAATTCTTAGCAGACTCAAAAAGAAGAAGAAAAAACCCAAATGGGTGCTCCAATGGATGCACAATTAAACTTCTTAAGCACGCACAACCGAGGGATGGAGAGAAGCGGTACTATACAAACTTTTAAAAATCATTCTCCCAACTTGTGACTGAAGCACCAGTCAAGATTAGGGGAACTATGAAAATCTAGAAAATTGACATTTTTTTGGAGTTGAGAGGCAGTAAAGTCCGAAATAAGCTTATTTATACATCCCCCTCCTATATCAAAATTTTATCAAGCTTTTAACATTGAACTTGACTTTTGAATGATCTTGAAGAGTTATCTTAATTCAAGAGGGGCCAATGGCATAGGTAAACAACTCACTGGCTGATATTTTTGGGATTTGTAATAAGATTTTAAATTTCTTATTTAGATAAAAGTTAAAAGACTGATTTTAAAATGAGTTTGCTTGGGATCATCTTTTGCAATCTCAATGGATCATCAGCGGGATAGGATGTCTTGTTCGCCTGGCAACTACAAGTTCGTATCTCATGAATAAAAGAACTTCCTTTATCTTAAGGAAAGAATTATTTTTTAAATTTTTCTTTTTGCAAATATGTTCCTCGTAAAAAATAGATCTTATTTATGTATTTAAAAAAAAATAATTAATTTTATTTCTTATAAAAAGTATTGATTTCCAAAAGTTGATCAATTTTCATTGGGCCAAAATTTTTTTTGATAATTTTAAAGTTATTATAATTAGCCATGGCAAAATAATTTTCCAAAAGTCATATACTTCAGTAGGAATGTTGTGGCTGACCCATTGTAAGTGAAGAAGTCAACGGATATATGAAAAAACATTTTTCCTCTTCCAAAACTTGGTTTTTAAACAGAAGAATAATATTTTGCACATCTGACACCTTCGTTAAAGAAGTTAGAAGAAAAACCAGCAGAGACAGAATAGCTGGTCACTGTCCATAATTGGCATAATTTGAGAAGACAACGAGTGACAATAGAAAATAACCGCAAAAATTGGGTCGTGATAGAAAAAGAGAAGTCCATTCTCCAAATTTTTAATGCTTTTAATGCCGCTTTTTCAAATCAGTCAAAAAAGCATTTTTTTGTTATTCTTTATCAAGAATTTCAAGATATTGACTCTGGTGTTTGAAGAGCCATTTCCTGTGTTGAAAAAGCTAAAAAGTTTTATGTTTCCCAAAGAAGCGAGAGGGGCCCTAAAAGAGAGAGTCAATTGTTTGGCCTCCAGCGGGAAGTTGGCACGCCGTTTTTCCAACAGACGCATATGAGGGGTCTCATTTTCAAGTTATGCGTCTGGCACCCTGGCAGATGTTCAAATTACCGCCTCACACAACAATAGAGGGCTTTTTTCCCAAAAACTAGGGGAGGTATGTTGCATTGGGGGAAACACACTGTCGAGAGACACCATTGGAGTTCTCTTTTCTCAAACCACTTCTCGATATAATTTTTCCCCTTGTGTGCTCCTTTTTAGGGCCCCTAACTCCCGGTGTCCATATGGCATCATTTTTTTTCTTTCTTTCTCTTCTTCCTGCCTTTCCCCTCATGTTTCGTATTTGCGCCCTCCGCCAAATGAAGCCCACTTGGATGCTTGGATAGCAGCACGAACACGGGGAAAAACCCGAAGGGAAGTAAGGGCTTCAATTACATTTTACACAATAGGGCGCCAAGTGGGACTCTCTTTTGCAGAGACGCACACACAAAACCGAAGAACATGAGGCAACGGACGAAGAATATATATTTTTTTCGTGCTTCAATGAAACATAAAACGACTTCATGAAAAATTTGCGTGGGGGAGAGAAAAGAAGAAAAAAAACGGGCAGCTTCAATGGAAACGGAAATCTTTGAACCGCACGGGAGGTTCTTCTCTTCCAGTAAAGAATTTTTCTCCAGAGAAACACGAAAGCCAATTGAGAAAACTAATGAGGGTCTCGGTGAGGAAATGAGAGCATTGCAAACTCCCATCAGATATGCTACTTATTTTTATTTATTATTTCTCAAACGATAAATTTTCTCGTGTGACTGAGCTAATAATAAACAACGGTTTCTGATAAGGCGCTGCTGACTTGAGAGAAAAAAAAAGCTTCACGGCTGATAACAGGTTATCTGCCCAATTATCGCTTTCTCTCGCTCTCGCGCCCGCTAAGGAAAAATCCAACTAACAGCGCCTAAAGCGGTGGAAAGTGGCATTTATGCTGGCGGGAGCCCCCTGTGACTGTTGGGCTTTTCCGCGGGGACACCCTGTGTTTTCAAGTGACGCTCCTCATTTTTAGCATGAAATGCGCCGATGTTTTTCTCCCTCTCGCTCTCACCGCCGACGAGGCACTTTTCGTCATGCTCTCTCTTTTCCACCGTCGTGGAAAAGTCTCGTGTCTCTCTCTCGCACTCATCGGCTCTATTTGGCTTTCTCGCTCGCACACACACACAAACCCCCCTGGTGGCTGATTTTCCAAATATCGAACGAGCCAGGTTCGCCGAACAAAGCCAACATTGCCCAAGATGGCGGACGGAACGCCATCGGGAATTTTCACAATTTTCGCGACAATTACATAACATCCCCAATGGAAAACCCCGGATAAACGACCCATGGCACTTGAATAAACTTTTCCACCCAACCCGGCGGGCGAGCGGTGTGTCTTTGAGGAGTCTCCCGGAAAATTCCACCGACGCCTCAACTCCCCCGGCCCGCAAGAATTTTCAATCCCCCTTTTCCCCCACAAATAACACATTTTCACGGTGAAAAACAACAAAATATAAAAGCTTGGTGCTCGACTTACCTTAATTAGCACAGTCTTCATTTAATATCACAAACTTAATACTATTTGAAATTAAACAAAAATGGAATTATCTCGCAATGGCGTCCGTCTTATTCGCGTTCCACACTACTTTTGATTGCCGTCCGTGCGATTGCCTCGCGAAGACTGAAAGATTTTCCCATCAGACGTCGCTGGCTCACCCAATCGCACGACCTTCTTAGCGACAGCGCACCGCCTGGTGGCCAACACTCGCGGTGCAAGTGTCAAGAAAAGTGATTTTTCATAGAAGTCATTTCGGTGAATTTAATTGATTTTCTCAAGATTTCTCGGGAAATTCACTGAAAATGCCAAGGAAAACTCTCCGAGAGTAATTCAATCACCTCTCTGGCCACTCGCCATCTCACCTAAACGCGTTTAAGTACGCAGTAAAACGATAAAAACCCGAGTGAAAAAAATCCCAATTGGCGGATTGAGTAGTCAAAACAAAAACAGTATAATTATCAAAATAGAGGCGATTTTTCCGCTTGAAAAGCGCGAGATAGTGATTCTATAAGATATTCTAGTCATCTTGTTAGTGACAGTGTCTCTGGATTGTTTCCAGGGGGTGTCCTTCAGCCCTGAGAAAGTCCACCTCCTTTTTTTCCGAGGGGCTCCTTTGTCGTGCTAAGAAAAGTGCATTGTGCCATTTCCGGGGGGCTTCCGGCAAGGGAAAAGGGGACAGCTTCTTGGTGTGGGAGACGTGGGTAGGACATGCCAGAAGAAAATCAATAGGAGAAGCAGGTGGATTGACTAGGGAAGAGAGAAGAAAAGGCGTCTAGGAAGGAACAACTCATACCATTTCACGCGGATTCAACGACGCAGGTACGAAGAAAGTACAATAAAACAATTCATTTTACCGAAAATCTCTTTGAATGTTGCAGGTAAATGCGATTGACTATCTCTGGATGGGTCCTTAAATGATTGGGGGAGGAGAAATTGACTGCTGGTGATTATAGGTCGTCTGAGATGAAGTAGACGAAATTTGATCTTCCGGAAAACTCCCGGAAGTTTATGATTTTATTGAGTTTAAAGACACAGAAGAGTAAGAAGGAGTTTTAAGTTCCATTCTTGGAATTTAGTTGATATAAATTTATTTTAGATTCCCTCAAAGGAATCCTTAGAATCCATAAGATACAATTTTCCAGACCTTTTCTTGAAGAATGTAAAGAAAATTTTCCCTTTATAGATTCTGACGCAAATTAAGTGAAGAAAATCCTCTTCGGTGTATCTAAAACCTCAAGTGAGTGTTTAAATTAGCATAAAGTCACGCAAAATACTTAAAACTTACTTAATTTTGCAGAGTCTCTCGATTTGTTTGAAGGAAGAGCAACAGTTTCTAGTCAAAAATGGACTCAACCTGGTCCATGTTGCCACAACCACCAATGAATACGGATCAGTATTTCAGTATTCGATGGAATAATTACCAGAGGAACATGACTGCGATTTTCCATGAGCTCCTGGAAAGTCAATCCTTCGTGGATGTGACTCTGGCCTGCGAGCAGAATTCTCTCAAGGCACACAAAGTAAGAGTCTGAAACCAGATTATCCGTAAAGTAACTTCAAAATCAGTAAAGTGGTTCTTTTGAGCATTTTTCGATGATTTCCAGACTCGGAAATGCATAAAGTTTTTTTTTGAGGTTCTTGCGTGATTAGGGGTTGAGTTATTGAGGCCATTTACATTCACATATATATTCGCATTGGATTAAGATTTGATTGTGCCAAAATCCGAATCTAATCTAGTCGTTTTACATCGCAATATAGAGATTGAATGACAATTTTAGCGGAAAGACATTTTTATGAGGTTCGAAACATTTTTCTCAATTTCTTGGGAATCTTATTAGATATTCAGTATTTCTGAGCAAAAATCATACAATGGGTATCACAAAATACGTTTTAAAATTTAATTCTGGATTAAGACTTCACTATACGCTTGAAGCTGACTTGAAACTTAATACTTTAGCTAACTTCAAGCTTAAAGCTATCATAAAATTAAAGTTTTGCTTAAAACTTAAAATTGGATTAAAACTTAAAGTTGGCTTAAAGATCAGGACTGGCTTTAAACTTGGAATTGACTCAAAGCTAAGACTGCTTTTAAACTGACGTATGTAAAGCTTTAAGCTAAGATTGGCTTAATTATTGACTTAAAGCATGCTTTAAGTTTAAAGCTGGCTTAAAGGTTTAAGTTTAAACTTAAGCTGAAGCTTGTTTTTTTAATACTTTGGTTAGAATAAACGTCAAATACTATTCCGAATTCCTTTTCTCGCGCTCCGAAATTTTTTGAGAAAAGTGGAGCAAATTTAATCCAATCCAATTCCATCCAGCTAGTGGGATTGCATTTGCTGTGTACATTGACAAAATGAAAATTAATCTCAATCTAATCCGGCGCTGTAAATGACATCATCGACCACGTTTATACGCTACAGATAATCCGGATTTTCTTCGAAAAATGGATCAAACTCAGATAGTCCGACCCGCTTTCACGATTAGGGTTGGACTATCTGAGTCCGACTTTCCCCTCTGTTCTCAAATGGCCGGTGACTGTT
>CAKKOB020000109.1:30437-45654 GCA_918844115.2 Phlebotomus perniciosus | reverse complement strand
TGTCTGTCTGTCTGTCTGTCAGTGCGTACGCGCATCACGGCCAAACCGCTGAACCGATCTGGCTGATATTTGGCATAGGTATAGAGGGCACCTCAGGTTGGGACATAGGCTATATGAAAACTTCCCCCACCTCCCCTATCTGGTACCTCCCATACAAATTTACCCCTTTTTTCGACATTTTTGATTTTTTGACCACTAAGATGAAGCGCTAGCGGGTTCCGATGTATGACGGGAATGATAAGGGTGGTGTCCTCTATAACTTTGGGGCATAAAGAAGTTGCCCCACCATCCCCTATTGGTACCTGTCATACAAATTTACCCATTTTTCGGGCATTTTCGAGTTTTTGACCATAAAAATGAAGCGTTAGCTGGTCACGATATTTGATAGGGTCGATCAGAATGGGTTCAACTACAACCCCATACTATAGGGAAGGCCCCATCATCCCCTATTAGTAACTTTCATAGAAATTTACCCATTTTTCAGACAATTTCGACTTTTCATCACTAAGATGTAGCGCTAGCTTTTCACAATGTATGAAGGGGTTGATTGGGGTAATGTGGCCTGTAACTTAACATTATAGGAGATAGCCCCCTCCACCATCTTTTAGTACTTTCATACAAAGTTCCCCTATTTTGGACTTTTTATCCGGACCCAAGTTACTACACAATCCACAAACCACGCAAAGAGAGGCGCGAAGCGCCTCGTATCATATATGCCTATGTGGGTTCTGTGGCATTATGATCATCCGGTGATTGTTGACATCTTGTTGGGCGCGCCACTGCGAACTTAAGATGCCAACAATCTTGCTAGATTTCTAGTTCGATTGTTAAAGGCCCATCAGAAACCTTGGCGACTGTTGAGGGTTCGGCAGGACACCTAAACGATTGTTAAAGGATTACTAGTTGAGCCTAAACAGTCGTTAAAGGCGCAGCAGTAACCTGAAATAGTCATCGGGGGCTCATCAGGGCCTGAACAGTTTGACTGGGGATCTCCAGCTAGTTCTAGCTGAAAAGAGGGATATTGCACAAAAGATCTTATAGGTCGCAATGCAGAAAGGGCCACATTCGTGGCCTTATCGTCCCATAAAAGAGGTAACATTACAACTCCTATGCGTATACATAAGAGTTGTAATGTTACTTTAAAAAAAAAATAAATAAAATAAAATAAATTAAAATTAACCTTGAATTAATCTTAATTTTGTCGATGTTAACGGCAAGTCTAATCCTTCTTGTTGGATAGAATTAGATTGGATTTAATCTGTCCCAATTGTCCCAAAAAAATCGTAGCGCATTTGACGTTTAATCTAACCTCAAATTATTCTTCTTTATTTGCAAATGCTGCGAAACAAATTATTCAAGACTTACCTGTGTAGTGGAATATTTGGCACACACGATTAAAATCCCCATAACCGTTAATAGCTGTCAAAACGTATTTTGCGATACTTGCACGATTTTTGCTCAGAAATACCGAATATCTAATAAGTCCATCTAAAAATTTGAGTTAAAACTTGAGAATATTGTTTCTAATCTCAAAAATATTTAATCCCGATAAAATTACGATGTAAAATGACAAAAATTGATTCGGATTTTGGGACAATGTAATCTCAATCTTATACGATTATGTAAATGGCCTCATTGGTTTATTTTAAGAAAATCTTATTTCGAGAAATTAAAGACAATATGGTTTTGAAATCTCACTAAATATTTTTATGTTTTCTTTTCCTTTTCAGGTGGTTTTATCGGCATGTTCGCAATATTTTCGCAAACTCCTGCTGGAAAATCCCTGCGATCATCCAACAATTATAATGCCACAGGATATTGACTTCTCCGACCTGAGTTTTATCATAAAATTCGTCTATCAGGGAGAAATCAACGTCACGGAGAGTGAATTACAGGTATGTTGGAGATTTTTTTCTTATCAGTGTTATACTCTTGGTGTCTCTGCTATGTGTCTCGACTGGATGAACTTGAAAAATTGTTATACAAACGACTTTTAGCTGTTCAATTCCTTTTTTCTTCATGCCTCATATTCCATCTCAAATGCTTTTTTTCCAAAGTGTTTTTGTCCTCTCTACTGGTCCCCATTTAGCAGTAATTTACTTGAACACCCGTGTCCGGTCAAAGAGCTTTCCTTTTGACAAATAATTTCATCAACTTTCTACCCCTTTTCATTGACTTTCTAGTTCGCATTTTCACGATGTTGAGAGAAAAAATATATATAAATGCACACCACTCAGTGAATTTCCATGATCAGTTGGGAAAATTTAATCAATTTATACGTTTCCCATGGATATTTTTTCCAGTCACGCTAATAAATCAAAAAAAAAAGTTCAAATACGGCGATACCTAAGGTGTATCCCCCAAGTTAATTATCAAAATGTAATCAAGGACTAAATTGAGTTATATAGCAGTGGTGTCTCTGTGTTGATTCAAATGCCGGAGGGTGGGACACACGGCATGAGCAAAAGAAGGCAAGAGAGAGAGAAAGAGAGAAAAAAAGACGAAGAAATTTATTTAAAAGTCCCTCAGCAGTGAATTTCTGCCCTAAACGTTCTCGCATCTCCTTCTTGGACGATGAATTTTTGGGCCTCTGTGGATGAAGAAGAAAAAAAGTAAAAAAAAAAGTAGAGAGATATCGAGGTTTTATCGGTGTAGACGAACAACGAGATATCTTGGGGAGAATTCCTCGGGTTATCGCTGTGGTAGTTGTGAGGCTAAGCCACCGTGAGATTCATATCATTCCGATGGTCTGGCAATAGACAATGCTGATGAGTTTCTGGTCGAGTTGGGGAAAAAACAATATCAAAAGTCGCGGTTTCGACCCAAAATTTCGCACTAAATCCTCGGCCCAATGACGCTTCACGCATTTTGTATGATTCATTTCCAATGAAAATTCTAGAATGTACAGATTCACGATTCAGTTTAAGCTGCAAAACTGTGGAGGTGAAGAATCGCGTTGATTCTAAAACGTGGTCATAATTTAAAATCGGACCCATAGAACCGGAAATATGTATGACTGATATGAAATTCAAAGTTTGGACCCTAATAAGACCCCATTTTAGAAATGACTCGACCTCAGCTACAACATGTTAAAATTTGTGACCGATCCAAGCTATAGGAGTCGAGCTATTTCGGAAATAAGATTTTGGGATGTTTCAAAATGGCGGATAGAATTTGACATCATCATTCTTTTGCGTCCAGTCAATATATCATCTTTGCCGAAAACCACAAGTCAGTTTCTCTCACTATAAGCTGTTGTTAGGCCGCTCAAGAGCCCTAGGGGAAGACTGGGTTATGGGAAAGCCGTTTCCCACTCATCAAAAGTTGGCAGCAGTTCTGTCCTCCAACGGGTAATCCCAGCTCAACGAAAGCAATATGTAGCCACTTCAGGGGTAATTCGAATGTTGTACGAGTGGGGTGACGAAGTCAGTCTTGTAGCGAAGCTTGAGCAGTGCACACGCTCTTGCAGATAGAGTGTGGCTTGGGTGCTTTCGGGAGTCTCTGGGAGCAAAGGCACCCTCCGCAGTCTTTCGCGAGTTTTTCTTTCATTTTTCCCATCAAGTGGTTGAAGTGATTCCACATTTTAACGTTTGACTTAGATTTCATTAGATAATTTTATTGAAAATTTAGAGCTAGGATTACGAAAATTTATCCGGTTGTCTGGCCAGTCGGCCCTAAAGTTGATTAGGCCCTTACAGAGAGAAATATCAACATATGGTTTTAGGCAAAAGTCTTATTTCGGCCGCATCCACCATTATGAGCACTCCCGGACTCCAAGGAAGATTGGTTGACGTGAGCGTGAGCTTTTGTCATCCCCATCATGCTCAATGCTCACAGCACTCACATTATCAACGCATAGTTGGCTTAGTTGCGTCAAATTGCGAATTGTGTGTCTGTCAGCGCATTTTGACAAAACTTTATGGTGAATACTGTGAGTGCTGTGAGAATGGTGGGGATTACGATGTTCACACTTACGCCGACCAATCTTTATTGAAGTTCCGGGATTATGGCAACCTACATATGGTACCCTAGCCTAACAGCAACCATGCAGTAGTTTTAAAATATTAAAAAGAAATATATATATATATATATTTAGAAATCGATTAATTTGGGTGAGCTGTGATTTTAAGTAAAACGCAATCGCTTAGCACGTGTTTTATTTTATTTTTAATTCTTTATCACTATTTCAAAAACTTGTTTAACTTTCCACAAATTCCCAATTATTAAATCCTCATAACATCCAATTAGCAAAGCATAGCTTATTACAAAACCCTTTATATCTACTTAAATACCCTCCAAAAGAGACAAATCTTAGCTTAACAGAAAAAAAAACTGTAAGCGTAGTGTATTTGCATTTACTGAAACACTGAAATATCCCAATGTTTTGCGACAAATGTGAAAGAGATGGAAGAAACAGCGGGAAAAGTAGCCAAGCGTGTGCGGAAAAGAGGACGAATGGAAGAGAGGCAGGATATAAAAAAAGATGGGAAAAATCTCTTTTAATTGCGCAAAGTATTTTCCATGTTCTCTCATGGCGCTTTTTTTGTCCTATGTTGATTTTTTCCTCGGATTTGTGTGTGAAACAGAAGGAGAGGGGAGATGTTTTAAATGCAAACTCCTCTAATAGGGTTTTTTTTTGCGATGGGACGAAAGTGAGGGGGGGGGTTTACTCTTGGAAAAGGGCGCAAGTCCACTGATGGGCTTCAATTTCTCCTAGGGCGTGTGTGTATGAGAGTTTTCCGTTAGAGGAGCTTTTGAGTTAATAGCTTCATTTGCAAGGATTAAATCCCAGAATATTCTCTGACAATTGCATATCCATCTCTGGCCTTTTATTGATGGGCATTTCCTCCCCTATTTGTACGAAACAGGAGAGCTTGTTGATGCCACATGGAAGACTGTCGATTAGAATGAGGAGAATTTTCCATCTCACACAGAATTGTGATGATTAATTACTCGAGATTTTCCTACCGTCATTATTCTTGGCTTTTTGGGCATTTTCAGAAGTTTCCGTTAACTTTTTAAACATATGTCAAATATCTGTCAAAAAAGAGTGAGAGGGAAGATACTGAGAACAATACGAATGAGTGAGAGATCCGATCGTTTGAAAATTCAAAATCGCTGGCGCTAAATGTCAAAATTGACATTGACATAATTTGTCGTTACGGAATTCAAATTCAAATTGCATTTTTTCATTATAAAATCTGCAATTCATCTATTTTACCCGTAAATTATTATCAGCCGTGCGAGAATGGAATTAATGTAGGCAAGCGAAAAGCGGGAATGGGGAAAGTGGATATCGTTTCTTGGTTTCCTGTTGACTGACATTTGTGGTTTTGTTATTTGTTTGCTCTTCATGTTGCTAAATTTCTCTGTTATATCCCTCTTTACTTTCTCTATCTCTAATTGAACTTTCAGAGACAGAGAGAGAGAAAGGGGTTGGGCTTTTTTGGGAAGATCATATGCCCCACGTTGGAAAAATTTCCACCCATTCTCTCACACTGTCTAATCCCTCCCCCCCCTCACTTGAACAATCAACTTTGCGCCATTGATTAAAATTAAAAGCAAAACTCTGTAATTTACTAATAAAGATTGATGGGGTGAAGATGTTCTCTAAGGGGTGCTTATTGGGAGTCAATGTTGATATAAAAAGGCAACCCCAACATCCCCACAAGAGGTAGGGAGGGGGGTGGATTTGGCGCGTGAAGGGGGTGAAAAGTGGGGGTTTTTGAGGAAGGTGACAGGCAGAGACACGAAATAATAGCGTGATATGATTCGAAGCAAAGGAAATTAAAATTACAAATCACCAAGTTTCTTCATGACATTGAAATTCAATTGAAACACCATTTTATTTATCGGTCAATCGACGGTCAGTGATGATTATACAATTTAGAGAGACTTTATTCAACCATTTTGTGAGAGAGAATGGATAAAATATCCAAAGGAGGGAATTGTTAGGTGAATATTTGCGGATCATGTCAAAATTTTAATGTTTTCAGAATCAATAAAGGCGGAAAGTTTGATAGTTATTTTCACAAATCAGGTTGTTGTGTTAACAAATCATTCCACAGCTGATCGCGTGTTAAATATCTGTCCAAAAAGAGTGACAGATCTGTTGACTTGACATTTTAAAATTGCTGTCTGATCATTCAAGTGTTAACATTCCAGCAACTTAAACACGTTATTTTTGGGGTTATAATTCGTATTCTAATCCATATTTTAATCTTAAAACCATCTGTAATGTTAAATCAGGCGATTACATGTGAAAACAAACTTCTATGCTCAATTTTATCAATTAACACTTCAATCAGCACACGGTGATTTTGGACAGTTGAATTCGATGAGTTTTGGTTGCGTTCTGTCAGATCTATGAACCTATTATATCTATCCACCCCAGGCCCTTCATTTTTCTAAAAGCCCCCCCCCCCTATCCCCTATAAAAACATGTTTTTTGGTATATTTCGAAAACCAGTCCTGTGATTTTTTTCATTTTCGAATATGTTTTGTAGATTCACTAGACGCACTTTTCGTTCATACTTGCAAATGTCCTTGAACCATTCCGTCTAACGGTTTTTCAAGGTCAAATGTTTGAAATTCTCTTTTCAAGGGTTTTACTCGCCGAAAAACCCATCATGTGGGTACTCATTGGAAAGGTCTTTGACTTTTCTACAATACTAAACTGGTTTAAACTCCCTCTTTCCAAGCGCAACGTGTTCACGCTGGCACCCCGCCATTAAACTTGGCATTAATTTTATTTTAAATCAAATCTTATCTTGATAACTAATTGATTGATTTTGATTCGGGCCTTTTCATGTTACATTGAGGTTTATTTTGTTTTAACAGATTAGATTATTGGAAAGGTGAACTTTTGTTAGCAACTTTCTGAGTAATTAATTTTCAAATTGAACTGAACGGACTAAATTGTTAGGGATCTTAGCTTTTTTACGTTTAGCTGTTTGCAGAAATATCCCAATTGATGTTTTTATCATCTTTTGTGAAAGGGTATTTCATTCGTCAATTTTCCCTATACTCGCCATTTGCTATTGGGATTTGCTTCTGATGGACTCCTTCGCAGTACAGAATATTAGAACCATTAGAACTGAGTGTTTTCAACGTTTCCAAGTACCTATGTATCAGAAAATCCGTTTCTGTACTTAATTCTTATGGTCAGAATTTGATGATTTCGCATATAAACGTGGAGAAGCTTTATAGGAATTATTTTCCATTTCCCTGTGAACCAACAGATTATTTGAAGTCATTTTGAATGTGGCTTTTACGCTAAAAGTTTCCCTTTTCCATCTTGATTTGTTATTGAATACAGAAGGTGGAGGATGAGGAGCTTGCAGACTTGATAAAAAATCAGAAAAAAGTTTGATCCGTTAATTTTAATTACTGAATCCCTATAAATTTAGCGTCTGGAAGATTTTTGTCTCCAGACATTCCGTAAGAAAGTTCTTGGATTTTTCCAAAATTCTTAAATATCTTAAAATAAGCTAAACCTAACCTAAAATCTTAGCAAGATTTTTTATTTTTTAATGCTTATCAAGTGTAAATACTCATTTCTAGCTCGAAGGAAAGTTCTATGGAATCTTTTTTTTAACTTGCAGTTAATTTGGGTGGCTATTGCGACGATTTGTGAGCAATGTTTTTTTTCTGTATCTTCATTCGACCACACATCGCTTCTCCCAACAATGAGCGATGACGAAAGACTGTCGCGAGCATATTGCAAATTTATTTCTCTGTCTCTGTCTCACCCTGAACCACAGACAGGCCTTCTCCGGTCACAATTCCTCTATGGCTCGGCTATTCTCTGTCAATTTTTGCGGGGACCATGAGTGGTCACCACATGTGTCAATGTATGTGCAATGAGAAGTTGGCAAAAGAGTTGGGCCAATATGCGTGTTTGTGAGAGGGAACTTATTCTCGGTATTCTCGAAGAGCCTCGTGACTTGCCCTTTGGCGTGAATCGCATCGACCTCGACACCCAAGAGAACACCATATCTGCTGAGAGAGAGAGAGGTGGGTCTCTCTCTCGGACGTGAAGTCTCACCCTGTCTCCCATACTCACACACACTCACGCGGGATGGTGGGTCTTTTGGGGAGAGAGAAGTTGCCGGAACCACCGCGCCAAAAGTTGATGGTGTGTGAGTGGTGAAGAAGAAGCGGCCTGGAGAAAAATTCACCACGCAATGTGCGAATGAGACAGTGAATACCTTAGATGAGAATGAGTGTGAGGGAGATGGCGTGTGGCCGCCATAGGAATATCATTGGGAGCTTATGAGCTTTGTGGAATGTATGCGTGAGGGAGATGGATATAAATTCCTCTATACTCTCAATATATTTCCAATATATAGAGAGAATAGTGGTGGGCTTCTTTGGAAAATTGGGAGAAGAGAGCGAGAAGTTTCGCGCGAGACGTCTCTTTTTCACCATCGCGCCTGGAGAGCGAGTGTGGCGTTGCTGTGTGGCTCACTTTGAGCCGGCTTCGTAGTTTATCGTCGATATTCTTCACAAAATCAACTCCAGAATAACATTCCCTTTCATTTCAAGTTCGACTTCGGCCCGCTAGAGGCGCGCGTTATCACCCGCTCTTGAATAAAAATTTAATTTTATATATATTTTGTCACACAAAAAAACATCGGTGGGAGTGAGAGAGAAAATTTAGAAGAAGTCGTAACAATAGCGTAGTTTTTAATTAATAATTAAATTTTTATTATTGTCGATTCGGTAGATACAATTTGTTATAAAACAGTGATTTTGTAGACTTGTTCCAGTACGAGTTTTTTGTTTTATTTGCGGTCTTTTTTCGGTTCTTTTTTTCGGTTAAATTCTGCTGATCAGTGAATTTTTGTAACAACAAAATAGTTAATTTCTGTATCGCGAGAAATTTCCACGCTGCCGTGAAAAAAACGGACGAGAGATTGGACGCGAAAAAAACATTGCTGATAAATGTAATAATTTATTGTATAGTTGGTTTACTTTGAAAAAAGAGAAATGGCTGTTAAATTGTCTTAAATTTTTGATTTAGAATAGTTTGAGGTTATTTTTTTGGTTAAATGAAGAATATTGTGATTTTTCCGATTAGTGTCTGAGGAAGTTTCCTGTGAATGTCCGTGAGATTTACGAAAAGGATTTACCTAACCTAAAGAAGAAAAATATCTCAATTTACGACAACCAGATTGGAGGAAGAAGGTAATTTGTTTTTTTTTTTTGGATATTAATAGAGAAAAAATTGTGAAGTAGAGGATTTTTTTGAAGGGCAACTAAAGGTAGAAGATTTCTTGTTTGCGCGCCCCATGAGAATGAATGTGTTTTGTGGCGTCGTTTTATCAAATCTTCTTGACTTCTTCCAGTTTGGTTCTCGATGGTCGAAGGGAAAGAAAACACACATTTATCGAATAACACACTAACCCTGCACCACTTTGTACTTGATCCTGTTTTTATGTCTTTCTCTATTCCTTCACGTTTTCCCTCCTCTTTCGTATGGATATTCTCCGAGACGAATGGAATGCTCAGGCTGTTGGTTGAAGCATCTTTTTCTTTCTTATGGCTTGCCTCAAGACGAGCGACCTGCCGTTTTTTTATCTTTTTCTCTAAACCCATCTTGAGTGGTTGCAAGAAACATTCTGGAAAGAGAAGAAGAAGAAAAAGTGGTGCAAAATGTCGTGTTTTCTCACCTTCTTTTTTTCTCTCTATTTCAACATTTTATTTAATGGTCATTTAGGCTATTGTTTTAAAATATCCGTAAATTACATTGTCGCCTGTGAACGAATAAGGTTTTTTTTTTACTTTTCGAATGTAATTGAAAAATTTACACTCATATCGTCTTTTAATTTCCTTTTCGCATAAATTTGAATTTCTAAAATGTGCGCTCTCTTGTACATGGGCGAGCACTTCATATGGCATTCAAATTAAAAAATTTGCAATCTCTATTTCGTTTTGTGTGGAAGTGTTTTATATTTCTGCCTTTTTGCCAACTTGGAAGTCTTGAAGCTCAGGCAATGCGAAAACGAAGCGACGAATTTCAATTAATCACACGGTGAGAATTTTCTACATATATTTTTTTCACTGAGTTCCTACACCTTCTCTCTCTCTTTAGTGGGTATTTTTTCCCTGACAAATAAATATAAAAAATAATAATATAAATCGTGGAATACAAATTGAGGATCAGACTTGACTATTTAGATGCTGTGTGATGTTCTTTCTTTTTCGTTGAGATGCCCTCTCTCACTTGAAATAATCCCCTCCCCACAAGGGCTTCCACGAGTGACGGCGTGAATTGTGGTGAGAGCCCCCAGGGAGGAGTAGAAAAGAAAATCAATAGGGAGACTAAAAGAAAAATTTTCATTTAACAAATTTCGTGCTCAGTAGCATATATATCGCATAAAATATGACTGTGTTTGTCATAAATTCCATGACAGGTTGCAAGAAAAAGAGCGCAGAAAATTCCCCATTATATTTCTATATGACCCCAAATGACTTAGGATATAGTATTTGTGAGCCTAGAATTTTCGGTCGTGAGTTGATGCCAGGAAACTTGAAAAAGATTCGATTGAATAATTTCAAACAATTGAACAAGTAACCGCATCAGCAGCAGGCAATATCTTCCCAGAGTATGTATGGTTAAAAAAATGAGAGGTATATATAATCGACCAGCAGGTGCTCAGGTATTTGCTCCTCTCCCCATTATAATACTGAAAATTATCCAAAAGGTTGTGAAGCGCAGAGAACTTTGGTTTGTTCATCATGCACCCAACCTGACCATCCGAAACGATGTTATGGGTTCTAAATCCGATTTTCTTTGCCTTTTTTCTCCCTCTGTCTCTCTCTCTCTCTCTCGCTCCGCCAACATTGTCCATGTTTTGTACATATACGAAAAGAAAAAAAATATTCCACCGTCGAAGAAGTCTTTTCTGTGATTGTGTGAGTGTTATGGTTTGTTGGAAAAGAAACTATCTTCTTGGTAAAAATTTGTCAACGTGTGGAGATTATCGTGGAAAGAATGTTTTTTTCTCTTTTTGTGAATTGGAAAAAAAAATATTTTAACAGTAATCTTGTTCTTAATGAGAAAAAGTGGTGGATTATGTGACATTTTATGACCAATGATTTGGGTTTTCTGCCGTTTTAACACTATTAGAGGCTAATTGCTTTCAGTATCTGTTCAACTGAAGATTACAGAGAGAGAGCTAAAAGTTTAATAAAGACTATAAAGTTGAGCATTTTCAGAAAAATTTCATTCTGCCGTTTATCCGTTTGTTGAAAACCGAATGCAATTTTATGAATTTAAAGTCCTTTCTATGATAAAACTTTAGAATTCAAGTTTTTTACTCTAAAATGGCGTCTTCTATACTTGCAATTTATTGACCGCCATTTTAATTTTGAATAGCACCCCCAAACATAACCTCAAAACGAAGACGTTTTTCTTAGAAAAGACATGTACTTTTTGAGGTTATGTCAGGGGCTCGTCAGGGGAACTTTTAAAACTATTATTTAAATTCAAAATAGCGTGCAATCTCATCAAATTTCAATGAAAAGTTATCAAAGACTTCAAAAAATTATAATTTCAAAAAAATTAGAAACCCCAATCTGTTTGTCATGTGATCAATGAACTATTATATTAAAGCGCCAGTCAGAAGATAAAAAAGTTTCCAATTGTAAAGCTGTTAAATAGAACCATCTGAATAACATCGGACTAGTCCAATAGACGTCCAGTGAAGATTTAAGAGGGGATTGAACTTATCTATTTTCAAGGATAAATCGGAATCTTCACTAGTATTAAAATGCTTGTTTGAAAAGTCCAAATTCACGCAATGAATTCACAAATGCGAAATTCTTTTCTTTTATAAAACAGAAATATTTCGATATAGATAATTAGCGCAAACATGAAAGTGCTTATAGATTGTTGGGTCGCATTTGATTGTTGGTTGGTTGGCGCTATTTTATTTCAAAAGTACCGATGCATAACACTTCCAAAAAATTAATTTCTTAGCACGTAGACCGCAACAATTTCGCAATACCTACAGGCTACAAATTTCTTGGGTGTATCTGTGTTGAAAATTTTGCTCGAAAAGTCACACAACCATTATAACGTTGTGACAAATAATCCAATTCTAATCTTGCGGAAGTCTCACCTGAATATATTTTCGAGTGAGTGTCAATTGAAGTAGGAAGTATCGGCTGCGATGCGGGAACATTTTTTTTTTTAGAGAGATGGTATTAGTCCCTGCTCTTTTGTAATGGGCTATCAAAAAGAAGGGAGTAGGGGCGCTATGCGTTTCAGAGTCCTCACTTAGTAAGAATGAGCTTAGCCCAGATCCTAAACTTTACCAAGGAAAGGAACAGACCCTGATTCGCCATTTTGGGATAGAACAAAATCTTATTTTTTGAATAGTTCGATTCCTATGGAACGGACTGGTCTTAAATGTAACCCTATCTGTTTCCGGACCTTAGCTATTTAGGGTCCAAATTTTGAATTTCAAATCGGCCATATATCTTTCTTAATTTCATTACTTGAAAATTTTCAAAGAGCTATTGGATTCCTGAAATCCAGTACCTCACCGAGAATCGTGCCTCTCCTTGGGTGCTCATGGTCTTGTGTTGGGCCACGATCATGATCGACACATGGGTTATTGAAGGCGAGACAGAATGTGTATGGGATGGGGAGATTGCAAGAGTGCGTATTATGTGAACATAATAATTTTATGAAAAATTAAAATATATATCTCCCAACGATTCACGACGAATCGAAAATCATATACGTAGAACGCGCGACCTGTATAGGAATGGGTTGGGGTGCAAGAGGGGAGAGAGAGAACGCAGAAAAAACCGACGACGCGACATCTAAAGAAGTACCCATAGAGTGTGGAATAATTTGGATGGAGGGAGATGGATGATGATGGGTATTGAGTGGCCGAGAGGGGTGAGTGAGATGGAAAGAATTTGAGATTAAAATTATGAATTCATGATTCATGTTTCGCGCAGTGGTGCTGGCTGAGGGGTGGTGGGATGGGGAGACAGAGATGGCCAACAGATTGGAACACTACTGAAAGAGTATATAATTACTAGTAGGAGAAGTACCTCGACTCTTCTTCTGGGCACAACTTTGTTCTGGGTGCTTCGCGCTCTCCAATCATGGTGGACTTCTTCAATCGATCGATTGGCTCCAATTTATGTTGTACAGACTTTGACTATATATGACGGGGGGAGCCCACACTATACATTGTCGGGGAATTGTGAGTCGATGAATGTGTGTGTGTGAGAGGGCAAAAAAGTCGGAGATTTGTTTTATTTGTTTGCTGGCTTCAAGAATTCAACAGCCACTAACCGATCGACAGCAAAAAACGGCGCACCACGGGTGGAAGAGAGACAGTTGAGGATGGTGGGATAAAGAAGAAAATAAAAAAAAAGTGAGACACACTGATATTCTGGCAACAAAACCCAGGTTTTAAAATATATTGCCGGTATTTGTGTTGGGTATCCGTGTTATAATAGTATTGCATATAGATTGGTAAATATGGGAACAAGATATATGATAAGAAAAAAAAAGAAAGAAAACCTGGAGGAGAACAATGAAAAAATCAAATGGTTCAGAACATCTCTAATCGATGTAGACAGGAGGGAATGTTCTTTTCGATCATGTTTCTCTTCCATGATTTTTTTCACTTGGTTTTATTTGCTATTTCCTCGATTATTCATCGTTCACGGAACGAAAGGAGGGCGCGCACATCACAAGAAGTTGTAACCCACCTAATGCCCACCTCCCTAGGTCGCCCCTGGTTTGTTGGACAGTTGCTGACTAGTGGTTCGGATGATTGGGTTTCTTTCCCTCACACTTTCCTCTCTTTCTCTCCTCTCTTATTCGGTTAAGTTTTGTAGCTTTTCGGGATGGCTCAACAGTTTTATTTTTTTATTTTTTGAGATTGTAGTTTGAAGACTAAATTCCCTAGACCACCTTTTCTGTTTTCACGGGCGATTGTCTGTCGTTTCTCCCTTCAATACATACATTGCGGAGTAAAGGGCGCGTCAGAAGGCAGAAGAGGGAGGTGAGTGTGTGCGGTGGTTGAATATGAAGTGGAAATAATTATGTGGTGTGCCGGTGTGTTTGTTGTCTGGTCTCAAATGCAATATATGTATATCTATATATGGAATGTTCTTGTGATATAATGCTGGATATGAAAGAGATATGCGTGTTGAATGTCGTCGCCAAAAAGTTTTTTTTTGTCGAACAAGCCTAAATGGGTTAAAGAGCGACTCTGATGCTCCACATGAGGCATGTATTATATCGTGTATTATTATTTATTGCAGGGACTCCTATACCTCTCTCTGCCATATTCTTTGCCTCTTTTTCAGTCTCCTCAACCTTGTCCCTTTCGACAAATAACACCTCGCAATTTTAGGATATAGGGGTGATTCGAATATTTCAAGGGCAAACATCCACTTGTCGGGATGTAAGTTTCCCTATTGCTCAATTTATCTTCCACCTCACCGTTAAAATTGAGGGTAAACTTGACGATGTTCAAGTGCGGTGGGTGTTTAAAGTTTATCCTCCTAATGCCTTCTGCTTGCAAGAATATTCTCTTGTCTTCTACTGTGCAGGGAAAAGTGTGTCTCAGACGGTGCAAGAATAGCTTTAAGAGCCACCCAGACGCTGCACTTGAATTTTTCCTCTTCTATTGTTAATAGCGTTTCGTTGAAAGATGAAATTTTGTATGAGACTTGCTTACAAGAATCATTTGATTGATCGTTTTAGGCGTTTTTATGGTTCTCTTCTTTGGTCTCTCGCGAGAAGATTATAAGTTCCTTACCAAGGGATTTATTTTAATGATGAATCTACTAATTCAATTTGTTTTGGATTATTTCAAATATTTAATCGACACATACTTCAGAAATATAAAGATCAACCAGACTGCTAGGACTATGCCTGTTCTGTTGTAACTTCATGCAGGGGTAGAACTAGCTAATAGCCGGCATACACTTACGACTTAAGCCTATAGGTATAGAAAGCGTATCCTGCTAATGTCTTGAACGTGACTTAAGTCGTAATTGTATACCGGGTGTAAAGGCGCGCATAAACTTGGGGCTTATGCCCCGCATACACTTGGGGTTTAGCCTAGGAGACTTAGCGGCTAAAACGGGGCTTCTACTGTAGTTTGTTCGGATCGCGCTTAGCCTAAGCACCAGAACAACTTTCTAAGGAAATTCCTTTGCTAAAAGCAGGTCC
>CAKKOB020000109.1:0-30337 GCA_918844115.2 Phlebotomus perniciosus | reverse complement strand
AGCTTCATCCTATCAATTTAGTTTCTTATAAAATATTCTAAAGCTTTTTACGAAATATTTCTAAGAAAGCTTCTAAGAAAGCTTTTTAGAGCTTTCTAACTAAGATTTCTACGAAAGCTTTCTAAGAAATCCTTTCAAAGAAAGCTTTCTAAAGAAAACTAGTGCTTTCTAAGAAAGCTTTTTAAAGAAAGCTTTTTATGAAAAGTGTCTAGAGCTTTCTAAAAAAACTTCATAAAAACGTTTCTTAAAAAAGCTTTCTAAAAGAGGTTTCGAAAGCTTTCTAGAAAAAAAAAAACATTCTATAAAAGTGTTCTAAAATAGATTTTTAAGAAAGCTTTCTAAAGCTTTCTATGAAGGGTTTTTTAAAACTTTCTATGAAAGATCAAAGATAATATGCAAAAGCTCTAACTTCAAAAGTTTTAAAAATTATCCGAATGCTTTACAAATTTTTATTATTAAATTTAATAAAAATATTAAATTAGGATTGTGTAGGAAAATCTTGCGAGCAATCCCTTTTGAAACCCCATAAGGCATTATATATGGAAAATTCGTTATTTGAATTTGAAATCTAACATCAACGATCAACAATTTTATTCCTCATTTCTGCTCATTTCAATTGAATCCCGTGGGTGTTATTTTTTTCTCCCTGAAAAGAGGAAATTGCCAGGTATCAACAGCGTCATTATGACTGCTTTCTAACGAGCTTTTCAAGGCAACACAGCACATTTCTGATTTTGTTGGAGAAATTGTGCAAATGAGTCGTGCGTACGGAAATAAATATCATAGTGTGGCTGGGAATGTTTATAATAAACTGCAAACATTCCATTCATCATATTTCTCCCTGCGATTCATGCTTGAAATACTTTTGTGTCTCCATTTGAGCGTCTCCACATGCGGCAGCTTTTTTCCCCGCCAGAGCAACTCTGTTGGTGGAGGAAATTGTTTCAAAAGTGTCAAACAATTTCATCAACTCATTACTAATATGTGTGATGATGTTCCTCGGGTGTTATATTATGAAATTAAACTTTGTCCTTCCCCATCCACTAGATTTATGCATTCACCGGAGAGATTGTCGCGACTTTTGGGTGAGAATTTTGGCGGGCATAATCGTTTTCGTGCACGACTAAGTTTTCATCACTCGCAACTCTTTCCCTCCGCAAGGATGAGGAAATTTCCATCCAGAGAGACTATACCATTGAGCTATCCTGGGAGTGAGATAAATAGCGTCTGAAGCATCTCGCACATCAAATTATAGGGCGGATTCTGATGTATGACTGTTATGTGAATGGATTCGCATATTAAGTTCCAACTCCCACACAAAATTTTGCCGCCGGGAGTTTCCGAGACAGAAGCAACTTTCTAATATGGAATCATGATAATAATTCTCACCGTCAATTTTCCATACTGCAAATTTTGTCGTCTTGGAGCTCCGCTCTCGATTTTATATGTATATGGGATGTTTTCTTGCGTTCTCGCGAAAACTTTGGGCTTACGCGGGAAAATTGTTCAATATAAATTACACACACTTTCGCTCCAGCAATGCCATTTCACTAAAGATATAATCGACAATAAATTATAAATATTGCGTGCAATTTGTTATTCTATATATTTCATATCATAGGGTGGGAAAACGATCAACAACAGTGAGAGAGAAGTGTAGGGGAAAGGCGGGTAAAGTCTCCTAAATATAAGCCACAAGGTCGCAGATAGATATTGTCAAGGATATTGTACGTTTTCAAGGCCTCCCCTCCCATTAAGATGACATTCAGACATAATTAAAAAACGCTTTATTTTTCCCATAAACTTGACCTTTCCATAAGAAAAAAGCTTTTCCCGAAACAACTTTAAGAATAATCTTCCTTAATAAAATCTGCTCCTTTTTCAGCAATCATTATTGTTGGGGCGTTTGTGTTTCCTCTTGGAATAACAGGCATGATGCTTGCATCAATAACTCTTAGACCTGTTGTGCCTTTAACTTTGAGTCTGTGATCAACAACTGAATCACGATCGGAGTCTGGTCCCATCTTGGCAGTTCCCACTGGATGAAACATAGTATAAGTTATGTATTTAATATAACATGACCAGTATTCATCACTATCGTAATCCAAAGCGTTACATTCAGGGATTGGAACAATCAGTATTTCAGCTTCATGTTTACTAAAACTTTCGGTTTGCAAGAATTTCTGATACAGGCGAATAACCTTAATAAATGCTTCAACGTCGGATGGTTCTGAAAAGTAATTGGGAAATATGCGAGGCTTATCCGTAGGTTCGATGCTTCGTAGAAGAATTTCTCCTCTTGATTTCTCTGTTAAAAATACCATTGAGACAAGGAAGAGATTCGATTGTTGAACAGCGAGACCAGCCCAAAAAGCTATAGCGTTAATATAGCGAGATGCTTTAAAAACTGAACGAATTTCTTCCACTTGACCTTTTTGAAATGCTGAGTGGAAAATTTGAAAGTCAGGATATTCAGAGGAATCATCCTGCACATTAACATAACCAATTGTTTGATATGTTCCAATCGTTGCAAAGGTCCCTGTATGGGATGTTAAATATTGAAAGAATGTTTGCATCACATCGCTAGAATTTACTGACTCTGCCGTTGATTGATCAAGCTTCACGACCAATGACACTGCTGGATGATCTTGTAAGTTCTTGCCAACTTGTAAATCTTGACGAACTGGAATACCAAGTTCTTCAAGATGATCTGCTGGTCCTATTCCGGATAACATGAGAATCTGGGGAGAATTAATGGCTCCTGCACTCAAAATGACCTCCTTAGTAACGTGAGCTTCAAATTCTCGTTCCCCTCGAAGATTCATCCTAACTCCTGTAACTGCAGCGTTATCATCTATTATGAGATTCAAGACATGAGCGTGTTTTACGACATGAAGATTCGGCCTGTCCTTTGCAGGGACTAAGAAAGCTGTAGCTGTACTTTCTCGTACTCCAGATTTGATAGCTCCTTGAGAAAATGTGAATCCTATATGATCGTTTGCATTAATGTCGGGAAGAAAGTCAAAGCCCAATTCTTCAGCAGCTTTCATAATAACATAATTAAGTGGATCTGTATCGTTAAACAGTTCAACACTCATTAGTCCATCTGTCGAATGATGGTTTCCATCGTAAACATCTCCTGTTTCTGGATAATTATTTCTTTCTGACTTCTTGAAGTACTCTAGGACGTTATTCCATCCCCATGTTGGATTTCCCAGTGACTCCCAGTTATTGTAGTCATCATCGTTTCCTCTTACGTAAAGCATCGCATTAATTGAACCCGATCCACCCAACATTTTTCCTCTCGGCCAATACATTTCATATTCGGAGACAAAAGCAGATTGGTTAGAACTTTCCACGTAATAATCCCAAGCGTATGGGGGCGTTTGAAGACTGGAGAAAAGTCGAGGAAACTGCTCTTAAAAAAATTTGTTATATATGTACATATAGTTTTTATATTTTGTTTGTTTCAATAAGCCTTACAGCAGATTCGATCGGGGGATCCCCACCGGCTTCCAAGAGGAGAACCTTCCAATCTGGATTCTCAGTAAGTCGATTTGCAAGAACACAACCTGCTGATCCGGCTCCAACTATTATGAAGTCATATTTCTCGACAAATCCTGTAAAATCAATAAGTTCTTTATCTCAGGCGTGAGCGGGGAAGTAGGTATCAGACGTAAATTAAAGTTACTTTTTGATGTTAGTGAGTTTAAATATTTTAAAATATCCTTCTTTGACTGTTTTATATAATAATAAGGCAAAATCTTTTACGATTTAAATGTTTAAGCTAAGTTTTTTGACAGTCCGAATCCCCCGTTCAAACTCTTTTTTAGACTCTTATTAGTTAAAGAACCTTCTTGAATTGCGTGATCTCCGTAGTCCGCTGGCCATTTTTCCGGTGACGAGAGAGAACATTGCGAAGCAGTCAAATAGTTGAAGAGGAGCGAAAGGTAAGTGTTCACAACTCCTGTACTTGAACTTGCACATGAAGAAGTAAGACAGTCCATGTTGGTAAAATTTAAAACATTAAACACTTGGATTTTACACTAAAACTTGGATGATTTTACTTCACCAAAACTGGAATTCAACTGAGATCTGAGGGAGAATAACTGCAAATATAGACTGAGAAGAGCCTCATTAAATTTCTTTATTAATTTTTATTGCAACTTTTTCCTCACAATACTTCACTTGAAAATAAATTTAATGTCTTTAAACTATGTATAACTTTTACTTACTTAATTACTCTAATTATTCTAAAAAAAAAGTGTCAAGGCTAGACCTGGCGAAATTCCACGATATGTTTCGTCTGAGAAGGAGGAAGTTAGTTGAATGATAAAGTCTGTAACTTTTTTGCCGGATGGTTTCGAAGAATATCTATTTTTTTTTGAGCACGTTTATTCACAATCTGTATTCTATACAATAAGCGAAATTTTTGAAAAACTGAATATCTATAAAGATGGGGTTTTGAAAACTCTTTCGAGTTTATGGTTTAAATTATAAATTTTGTGTGTTTGTTACTCTATATTGATTATATTATAATAATTAATTAAAAAGTTTCTGAGCTTCTATAGAGGCAAATTTATGAGCTTTCTATAACATAAAATATGAGCTTACACTAATCACGAGGAGCTTTCATAAAAAACATCAATGAGTTTTTCAGTTTCTAACGAAACTTAAAACTTAAACTTCCAAGCTTTAACAGACATTAGAGTAATTTACTTAAAAGGAATGTGATGTACAGTTTTCCTTTTGTGAATTATCCTTGGGACATCTCTCCAAGACAACATTTTAGAAATCTCTCAGTGGATTATTTGATATGGAAGATGAGACAACATGTTATGTCCATAAACCCGAAAAGCTAGTTGGGGATTCTATAACACAAAAGTATACCAAACCATAAATTGGTATTGTTTCCATTCCTTTTCCCGTCCACCTCGGAGCGCATATATACATACGGTGAACCTTCTGGGGGATGAAAGATGTTGTGCGACTTCCTTGACAGAAATCGCAAAGTCAACTCTATATTTCCAATACCTGTGAGGTGTTATATAATGCTCTGGTTGTCGTTTTCTCCTGTCAATTCCCACCGGATTCAGCTGCTTACACCGGGATTGTCATTTCTATTCAAATTCAGTTCGGCAACATTGTGGATTTAATCTCTCATGTATTCACCCATGGTTTTGGGCTTTCATCTCACATGCCAATTTATTGCACAGCAGATTTTCTAGAGAGAGCGATGTGAAGTGACTGGGAAAAATCTCTCAAACTTTCCCTTCAATTTTCAACACACATTTCCACAAAACATTTTAAGCATTTTGGTAGTCATGTCGAATTCTCCAGCAATTTCCCAAGACACCCAGAGACATCTTTCCCGGGGATTCATTCCTATCAGTTTCATATTTCACATCTCGGCACGACATCGTTGTGCTTCCAGAGAATGGTTTTCAGTTTCCAAATTCAATTTGTGGCGAATGTAATGGATTAATGCTACCATCAGCTCCTCAATCTGCTCAGTTTCACGGTTTCACTTTGCGATATACCAGTCTTAGGGGAGTTTAATAAGTAATTTTTCAATCAATCGCCTAATTTAAAATTCAATTGAAAATGTAACTTTTGCGAGAAACGAAGAATATTGGCTATTTTCAATTATTGCCTGACCCTCTAAAGTACATTTTAAATATCCTCATACTTGCCCCAAAATTTTCGATGAATCTTTTTATTTATGCATAGAATTACAATTTCAACATAGCTAATGAACATAACGGAAATCCTCCTCGTAGTTTTGCTCTACAATTGATTAAATTATTCAAATAAAAGGAATAAATTAAATTTGCAGCAATAATTGTCCACCAGACAGGGACTTTGAATGCTCTAAGAAAGAAAATATTTGAATAAATTGTATTAATCAACATGTATATATAGAAAAGGACAATCATTTTGAAAAGCTTCTGAAAAAAACTCAGAGCTTTTATAATTTTGGGAAAAAATTGAAGAAACTTTTGAGCTTCGTATATTGTTTATTGGATGTTTATTTAGATTTTTTGCAACAAAGGGGAGATATTATGGACTAAGTGGTGTACATTTGAATAAAAATGCTGGAGAGCTTTTGCTAATGGAATAGAAATGCTAAAATTTGTCAAGTAATTTTGAAAGCATTCAAGGAACTTCTTCCAGAGTCTTATGCCCCGCATACACTTGGGGTTTAGCCTAAGAGACTTAGCGGCTAAAACGGGGCTTCTACTGTAGTCCGTTCGGATCGCGCTTAGCCTAAGCACCAGAACAACTTTCTAAGGAAATTCCTTTGCTAAAAGCAGGTCCATCGAAGCCCTGGGCCTCGTTTTAGCCACTAAGTCTCCTAGGCTAAACCCCAAGTGTATGCACACCTTTAGCCTAGAAGACTTACCGGCTAAAACGGGGCTTTTACTGTAGTCTGTACGGATCGCGCTTAGCCTAAACACCAGAACAACTTTCTAAGGAGATTCCTTTACCAAACGCAGGTCTATCGAAGCCCGGAGCCTCGTTTTAGCCGCTAAGTCTTCTAGGCTAAGCCCAAGTGTATGCGGGGCAAAGGCTAAGCAAAGTCAGGGACTGGTCTCTTTGCTCCCTAAAACTTAGGATGACCTTTCTTTGAAAACGAAAAAAATGATTTGATTGCGTTATTAAAACTCAATAATTCTGGATCAATAACATTAAGACTTCATATGCATTCGGTTCACTAAAGACTTTTAGAACGCGACTTCGTTATCTTTGTGAATGGACGATACCTGTTCCTATTGTGATCTAACCTATATTTCTTCTTCCGATTGCATCAACTCTTTTTCCAACATCTTTGAACTTGTATATCTTTGTCAAATGGATGCACCTTGACATGGGTCGTATATTCTGCATGGTGTTATGCCTCTCTCTCTCTCTCTTGCTATTATGGTTCGTCTATTCATCCGTTGCCTTGGCCATGTGTAGAATATGGCAATATGTGTTTTTTGAGGAAGGGAGGGCGCTATTCAAGTTCGTTTCTCATCTTTCTTCTTGTCCCAAACGAAAGACGGTGCGCGCTAGTGTGTGAGAGATGATTTCACTGTCGGTGAACTTGATGATGTGCATCCGCATCGTGGGGCACATACACACAGTGGTGTTGGGAGGGGTGGGGAGAGGGGGGACGACATGGCACCGGCACTGCACTGATCGAGAGAGCGCGCGGTGCAATAAAATGAGAAACACTCTCACTGGCTCTGGCGGTGGGTTCAAGGTCTGTGGCTGGGCTGTGTGCTGTTGCACACTGGGAGCCCCAATATGCACTCAAATGTGGCGGAGGTGCCCGGTCTTTTTTTTTCATCTTATTCATTCACCTCCCTATGTATAAATTTAGGCAGCGAAAATACATGCACGACGACTGGTCACGGCCTAGGCTGAGAAGCATACTCTTTACAATCCATACAAATGAAATTATGCTGCAGAATTTCTTGGAAATTCACTTTAAATCCATGCCTTTGTGTTCAACCTTCTCACAATATAACTCAACGAGACCGAATTGTGCTCATTCAGTGGCCGAGGGCACTCTCGTATCGGCCAATTGAACACCAGACTTTGTAATGGGCGAATATTGATTTTGAATATTTATGGACTTGTTTTAACTATTTTGCATTTATGTTTGTAATTTTGTAGGGATTTAATAGGGCTGTGTAAATCTTTTCTAAACATATTTATTAGGAATTTTCACTAAAGACTAACCCAGCAAATTGTCCTCAATTTTAGAAGGTATGAAGGGCAGGTGAAGGCAAAAACTTTTACAAGTGGAGGAATATTCCTTTCTCTCTTGCACCCCTCGAATATTTCGACCTATGTTGCGCTTTATTGTTAGCCCCTTTCTTGTCGTACAGATTTCTCGGTCACAAAGGAAGACACTGAGGAGTTTTCCCCCAGAGAGAGAGATGGAAGATGAAAGAAGGAAAGAAAGATTTAGAATAAAAGTATCATGGTAAATCTTTTATGACACAAATCCCTGAAAATGCTCAATGGTGGTTCTTGGATTTGTGCAAAAGGAGTTTTATTGGGAATCCAAAGTAAAGAGTTCCTTCCCCTTGTATTGAAAGTATTTTTTGAAGTGGTGTTTGGTATGAACTTTTCTCGAACTGTGATTAATATTTCTTGTGATTAATGAGAAAAATAACAAATTACAAATATAAAAAATTATAGGAGGGAAAAAGTCAGAGTGAAAAAAATGCTCGTAGTGCATTTTTGTTGTGCTCTCAACACAGCTTCTTAAAAAAAGTCTCTCGAAAGAGATTGTAAGGTTTATCATTGTCGAGTATTGTTGTTATTATTCTTGAAGAAATAAGGAAAAAGAGAATTTTGTTGTCATAACAATTTCCAATATCTTTCATTATTTATTTTATATTAATCTTACTTTTCTCTCCCATATCCAATGCTTTTTTCGTTCCCTGTTTTGAAAGATTAACTGGGACTTTCTTTTCTAGATTTTTTTTTAATTATTCCAAAAATAAAAATAATACCTATACATTGTATAGAAAGGCATAAAAAATGTCAACACTTAGTGCACATTTCTGACCAAGTGTAATCTCTACACTTGAACAAATTGTGGTGCGAATGAATGAATGAAAATGTTAATGATCTCATAAAAAAGTATATAGAGACACTGAACGATAAAATATGCTTGAAAATAATGTGGCTGACAAATAAGCTGAAGAACGCAATTATCAAGCTGAGAAATTTTATCACTAACTTATGGGAGAGAGCAAAACGAAATGGCATGACTGTCAGTCCATTGCTTTGGTGTTCGCGTGGTTTCATTTGCAGAAATTCAAAATGTTCTATTGGAGTTTATTGGGTTCTTTTTTTCGGTTCTAGCCAATTTTTAAAGCTAATGGGATTGAATTCATGATGAGCCTATCTGTGCAACTTCAAAGACAAAGAAAACTACGAGCCCTGCTCGAATTAGGGTTCCCATGTTCCTAAAATGATGCCCTACTAAAAAACATTTCTGTTTGAAGTTTTCCGCCATTTTGAAAAACTTGAAATTTTGTTTTTTAAATAATTTATTCACTATGATTTGGATCAAACTCAAATTTTAGTATGTTGTAGCTGAACTCGACCGGTCATCCCTACTTAATTCAAGTTTCTTTGAATTTTTAAATTTTTCAAAAAACTTCTTGGTAATTCCTTAAATTCCATTTTTAACTTCAGACCTAGAAAGTCAATTTAAAATTGAACTGGCCCACAGGAAAGCCCAACTCCCATGAGCCATGCGTTCACTTTATCTTGTCCCTTCATTTGGCATTTCGATGCACTCTCGCTCGCCCCAACCACAGAGTTCTTTCCAAGCAATTTTCTCGTGGCTTTTGCCAATGTGCCGGCTGATGGCTGCCATTTTGCGACTTTTATCTCGGATTCTCAATGTGTGTGCCAGCAGCCCCAACACAAGTATTGGGTCGTGTCTGCGATGGGTTTGTATGTGGAAATGGCATAGCCAGACAATGTCCGGCAATTATGGAGAGGAGCGCAACGACGTAAAAAAAAGATAGCAGCAAAAGGCCTTTGAGCACTAATAAATCGATATAGGATGAGAGAGAACATTTTTTTATGGGTATAGAAGCGCATGCAACATGGAACAGAGAGTTTTCGTCAAAAGCCAATTCCAAGAACTTTCTATTGCACTTCTTGGGCTGCACAATTTTTCATGGAGAGGTGCCTGCCTGCGAAAGAGTTTCTGGCCAAAGCAATTGATTTACTTGTTCGAAGTTCGAACTTATGCAAAATTATACCACACAAGAGAGTGACGATGTTTTTATGTTGGGGAGAGGGGGGCATGTAGACGAAGTGAGTTGTATAGAATCAGACGTTATATGTTGCTTTTTTATGTCTCGGTGTAATTTATGAGTTTTATGAGGTCAATTTTAAAGCTCAGTGTAGCCTTCAAAAGTTCATAGAAATAACCAATAATTGGAACGTTAAAAGGGGAGGGGAGGGTCGAGACATTCTCAATAATGTCGCACCGTTTCCGTTTCCACTTTTAAAGATGGTTAATTGAGACATCTATTGAGAGATTTAACGTCAATTCATCTTTTGTCGGTCATTGAGAAAATAAAATGACGAAAAAGTAAGAAATCTCGACTCTAATAACTCTATCTGATTTAGACATTTACGAAAAGGTTTCCTCTAAATGTCTTAAAGAGTCATCCATGTGCTGGTGTTGGAAGAAATTGCTACATTTCGTCATAATTTCCCATAAAAATTCCCACAAGAATAAGATTCATAGTTAGAACAGCGAGAGAGAGAGAGAAAGACAATGACTTTAAGGACTCATCCACAAGCAGTGGAGATCCATCTATAAACATGTGCAATGATAGGCCTAATAATCGTAACGGCAATAGTCGAAAGGGGTCCGCAAATATATCGTTTTTACAGCCCATCGAAAATTTTGTGGCAACATCATCGTAAAAAGTGAAGTGTATTTCATGCCAATAAACCTTTCTTCATCTTTCACCCTCGCTCATCTTGTGCTTGGCACCTCCTTTTACTATCGCATTGACAAATGATCAGCGATTTGCAGTGAACGACCCCCATCATCACACCTCCGAACATTTCCAGTATATCTCTTCTGTAAATTCCCCTAATCTACCCATACTTTCAATCACCACCCTTCCTTGCTTCAGACAAAAGTGGGTTAGAGAGAAAAAGAGAGAGTCTCTGGAGTGAATTTAAGCGGGATTCCTTCATAAGGGGCTTTTTCTGTCTCGTCACATTTTCGTCTTTCACAGAAAATTTCATCATATCGACAAATGTGATTTCAACAATGGAACATTTTTTCGGGAATTTTGTCTATTCTTTGGACATTCCTTGACACTTGACATGGGATTTTTTTCAATTTATTCTATCAAGCTGTTTTCTTGAGGTTTTACTGGTGTGGTGTTAGGAAAAATGTCTTCTATTTGGAAATTCTATCACTGTTTTGTTTTAAAGTTCGCTGAAAGTCTTTAAATTTTTGAAATTGCTTAAAACTTTAAATATATTAATCAAAAACCTATGCAGAAATCAAATTTCAAGGTGCGCCATCTGTCGAAACATTAGAAAAAATTAAAAAATAATTCCAAAAATGAAGAATCCTTATTTCAGAAAGCTGCCGAATAGAGGAGTTATTGTTATTTTTTCTTGTTTCAAATTTATTTTTTAAAAAACAAATTTTGAGAATCTTGTAACCAAAGCCACAGTCCATTGCATCTCTATTAAAAAATTAATAACTCTATGGTTGATAGATTTTGCATTTGCCAAAATATTTTCGAATTTTTGTAGTCTTTCAAAAATTAGAAACCGGAAATTTTAAATTTCAATTTAACCTTCTATCATGTAGCATCCAATTATTTAAAGTCTTGTTAGCAACTTCATCCACTTCGTGTGAAAAAAAAACTAAATCGAATTAGGCTTCCTCACTCGTTTGCGCTATATATATTCTGAATTTCTAGCTTTTTAAAAACTTCATTGTGTCTCTCTAACTAATTCAATGCGGTCGGTTTTATATAGGGAGTTTATAACAACAGAAATCACTATGCAAGTCATGAATTGAATGGCGTCATGTGAATTTTTCTCTACTTCACAATTCAATGAATTTTTCTACAAAATACAATTTGACTTTTTAATTGAAGTGGCTTGCAAAGTGAAGCCACACACTTTGTGTAAATAAGAGTCTCGCGAGGATTTTCCTTAATCATCGAAAAAATGATTTTGTGCGAAAAACTTTTAAAGCCGATGTCAATGATCCGTGTGCGCCCGGGGTTGTAACATTGGTGTTGGTGAAAGAAATTTGTATTGCTTGGTTGAACTTTGTGTGTTGAACGATGAGTGTCGAAAAAATAAAATGAGAATTGTAAAAGGGATTTTTTGGATGTGTTTTGTGGTGTGTGGAAAATTACTTATTCTCTTGACCTTTCATTTGCATAGGGTATCGTTGGAGAAATCGCTTTGGCGTTTGAGAAAGAGTTCTTTTTTGTATTTTTTATTTTTTTGAGTAAATGAGCTTGAGAAGAAAAAAAAGTGTGGAGTTGCTAATTGATGTGTCAATCCTTTTACCCTTTGAACGTGGGTTATGAAAAGCGCTCTCTATGCAAGATAGGAAACATAATGTTGGTGGGGAGAGGGAGTTTGGAGGAGATATTATTATCTGCGACTTTTGATGTATTTGTTATTGTGACTGGAAAATGTATTTTCCACTCAGTGTTGGCGGTATTTAACATAAGCCAACAATTTTGAAGTGATATAATATATAAAATCAGCTGATATTGTGTCTATTATTACAGTGAGTAGCAGAGTTAGTACATAGCACAATGTTGAAGTATAATCGTGGGTATAGGAGAGAAAGAGCAGAGTGAAAGAGATGATGTGGAATGGGTAGGAAAATGACAACAATATGGGAGGGAAGAGTAGGAAAAAGAGAGAGAGAAAGAGAGTCTATTTCTATAATATACTTTATGGAATATGATGTATGAGTGCCAACCAGCCACCCATAAATGTTTACGAATTTGTAAGTCAAAAGGGAGAAAATCACAACGCAATGTGTATAAACTTCAGGAGAGCACTCAGTTGATGCGTGTGTTACATGTAATGTATCAGTAGCAGATAAATAGTTTGCCTTTCATCCGAAGGAGAAGAGAGAGGGTATAAAAGAAGGAAATTCCTTTGGCCAAATAGACATAAAGGGGAGGGAGAAGAGGAAGAGAAAGATATGGGGGCAAAAAAAAGAAGTATAATAAGTGATGAGAGTGAAAACATATTTGCAAAAGAAGTCAAGGAGGAGAAGAAGAAGAATGTGGAAGTAAATGGAGGAGAGGCAAGAAGAGAAAAACAGATATATAGGGAGAAAAGATTCAAGAGAAAAAGTAGAAGATGAGAGAGGGTAGAAGAAGAAGTCAAAGAAAAAAGTATTGAAAGCAGTAAGAAGAAAAAAGTTTTATGTCTAAATAATGTCTTGTAATGTGACTGCAAATGGGGTATCTTTTGTGGTGAAGATATTGCCCTTGTCTTATTGCCTCCACTTTTTCCTCATATCCAAAACAGGAAAACACTTGAATTGGTGTTTAACTGTTTTGATTGTTGTATTTGACAGACTACACAACCCCCTTTTCCCGTATGTCACAACATATCACGGCAAAGAGAGGAGGAGGAAAATGTGCTCAATTTCCATGAAAATTTGAGTAATTAACCCAAAGTTGTTTCACCCCTCAACTTTATAACATTTCACCCTCAACGTGAAGCTGTTTAGAGAGTTTGATACATGGTTTTAAATTGTGCCAATAAATTGTTGTGTATTTAGGTAAATAGGCAGAAATCAAAGCATTATGGGGCCTAATAAGCTTTAAATTTAAAGGGAAGCAATATTGAAAATACAAATTGGAAAATTTTAGATTATTGAGCATCTAAGCGTAAATTTTATCCCGTCTTACGGTGGTGTCACACGTAAGTCGCTAGAGCATTAATTATTGCACTGAGAAATTAAATAAATTTTCCATTTCAGTTAAAAATCTTTTTGTAGGCGATTAGAGGAGAGGAGAGCAGTAGTTTTTACTTTGAAGAGACGAAAGTAATCTCTGATTAGTTGTTTCTGTAGTTATTTTCTGCAGTTCTCACAGTTTCATAACCTCATTTTGAGTGTGAGGTTATGAAAACTGCGAACAGCTTAAAAACTTTTTTTGTCTTTTAATTTTTTACGGCCCAAGCTATCAAGCCAGGCGAAGCTTAAAAACTTTTAGAGCTGGCAATTCTCAGCATCAACAACCAAAAATGCTAATTGCTCTCTTCTAACGCCTCCAAAAACATTTTAGGGTTAGATCGGGAATTAATTTGTTTTGCTAGCTCAGTAATTAATGCGCTAGTAACTTACGTATATGATAACGCGGTTAGCGGTATGTGATAGTAGTTTTGTCAGCTGATTTTAATGCTTGATTTTCTGAAGAATCTAAAAAGAATTTTCCAGTAATATGCCATTGAGTTTAAAAACTTTTTCCGCTAAATAACCTCCCAATTCCACTCAATCGACTAAATCATATTTGAGAATTAGTGTAGGAATTCATCAGAACTGCAGATAAGACGGAATATTAATAGAAGTTTTATTGCTTTCCACTTGGAAATGTGAATAATTAGCAGATTTTTTTATTTTATGGTGCTGTCACACTACAATTAGTTTTACTAAAAAATCGTTTTTTCCGGTAGAAAACCATCAAACGTAAACTCATTTAAAATTTTCCGGAAAACTTCAATAGGTACAAGATCAAAAAAATATCTTAGCTGTATTGATGAGCTTTTTAGTGCTTAAAAGCTCCTGAAGTGACTAAATTGTCTCAAAACCTAACAAGTAACCTGTCGAATTATTTTCAAGATCATGATTGAACTTTAATTGTTCTAAAATACGGCATAAGTACCTACTTTATTTGAGACATAATTTAAATATCTAGTCAATATTTGGGTAGACATAACACTCTGAAAATTCCACAAGTTTCCCTCACGGTGAAAGTGAAAATTGTGGGTTGTGTGAATGAAGGTGGGAGGGAGGGGGTTTGGTATTTCATGGGGTAGACCACAGAAAGCTCTCTAATCACGTTCAACCTTGAAAGTTTATTCAACGTGTGAGGTTGCATCTTCGCTCCTTTTGCAACAAATAGGTATATAGCACCTCTCTCAAGGAGCTGGTGAATGTGCATCCCATAAATGGCAAACTGTTGATCCTGCTCCGCATCTTAGATGTCGGAGTACAAGGTGCATCACTTGTGTGTTGCTCCTTGAAATTCTATATAACACTAGAGTGCATCTCATGTTATTTTCTTCAGGTCTTTTTCCCATTCTTTGTCGTTCACTTTTCTTGCGAAAAAGCAAACATCCACTTGGAAATGGGCGAGAGAGGTGTATGGCTCCAGTTTGATGTTTTTATGTATTTTCCCCCTTTCTTCTTCTTCTTCTATATAAGTTAGAAAATATATTTAATACCTACATATGTATATATGTGGGTCTATATCACATGTGATATCGATTTCAGTGTATTTGTATATTTCTTCTCTTATACATATTTTTCTTGACTTCTTTTTTTATTATTCTTGGTGTTTTCTTGAACATAACTTTTTCCTCAATGGATTTGACTTTTATTTTATGGTGTTATTTTACTCTTCCACAATTCCTTTTCACTTTTTATATATGTATATATCACACAAAATACGACCACATAGAGGAAAAAGATGTTACAAACCAGAGAGACTCGAGGATTCTCCTTCATCCACAGATATTTTTATGATTTCAACCCCTTGACCTACAATTTCCTTCCTTTTCTGTCTTTCTATTGTGCTTCTTTTTGTCCATTTTCGAGGTGATTTTGACGTGAAAGAATTCTCTGCGAGAGAGGATATGAAAAAATTGAAATGTTTCACAAAAATGAAAGTTGGTTAATGAAAATATATTTAAAAGAAGTTTTTAAACTTATATATTAGGTAAATATTCTAATTTATTAATTGCTTACAAACTAGCTTACATTGAGAGAATTAAAAAGAAATCTTAAAAGTAGTAGGGGAAGTGGGGCAGTTTTGTTTTATGAGTTTTTCTCATATATTTTCCCATTAAATTTTCTTATGCACTAACTCAATGATCGGAAATCAAATTCTTGTTTTAAAAATCTATTATTAAACTACTAAAATTAAGAATAAAAAACCTCTATTATGGAATTTTGACAAAAATATAAAATTTGTACCAAAAAATCCTTATTTAAGCAACAAAATCCTTAATTATTTTACTATAAAAAAAATATTAAAACAAATAATTAGAATAGAAATTAAAGAAATGGAAAGCTTTTCCAAGATTGAAACAAAAACTTTATAAGATTTTAAATTTGAAAATGAAATTTTGAAAAGAAAAACCTAAAAATTGAAATTTTGAACTTTAAATCTCTTTGGCCAAACCCAAAAGAGATAAAGATAGAAAGTGCGAATGATATTATAAAATATGCTGATAATTTAGAATCTTCCACCTAGTCTTTTTTTTAGATGGTCAAAGAGCTTTTTAGTAGCTTTCTTATCTGAGGTTGAATTTTTCTTTTATTTCCAAAAAAGGGTGTAGGTTACATGTTCAGTAAAAATGTAGATCCCAATGGAGATAATTCATCCACAATTCCATGAATAAAAGTGTCACTTTGTGGTTCTCATTTTCTCTCCGCAATTTCTCGCTCTCTCTCCGGGTGGCTTTGGCAAAAATGAAGGAGAGATTCTAGCGCGCTGGCTGGGAAAAAACTGTTTTATAGAACTGCGTCGATTTTTTTTCGTGAATTTTTTTACACACACACAGTCACAGAAATGGGAGGGGGGGCACTGGGGGGACGGGAGCGAGAGAGAGGAGCAAATGGAGTTTTTTTTTTGGGTGAAAGAGAATATTTTTGCCGAGTTCTCCAGCGCACATTCAATATAGCAATGGGGGAGACCAAATATACACACAGATGGATAGGACATATAGATGCTTTGGTTGGGGGGTGGGCTGGCTTGGTGGGTGGCACAGTCACAATTGAGTGCGGGTAGAGCTTGGAGAAGAAAAAAAACGTCTACACAAAATCAATAATTACCACAGGCACATCTACCACTTTGTTCTTTGCAGTGGCTGCCAGAGTGGGAACGTGTGAGTGCGAGTGAGATGGCGGGCAGTAGTGAATGGGGGGCGACTGAGGCTGCGGGAGAACGTGGGGGGGTAGGGGGGCTTGCATAGGGCCGCAGTGGGCGCCTGATGGTGTGACGCTATGCTGGGGGATCTGGATGCTCGAGAAGGAAGTTGGGGCGCGTTCGATAGTGGCGGAGAGGGTGGCTTAATGGTTGGAGACACACTCGGGAGCCGGGATGGGGGGTGGCAGAACGCAGAGGTGGGAGACTGGGAAAACGGGTGGAGTTTTATTGATTTAGTTTGGGGTTCATCTTGTGTGTGTCGCGCTACTGCAGAAACTGGGCGGGTGGTGGGACTTGCTCTCTCTGTGCTGAATTGAAAGTTTCAGGGCTCAGTGGCTGGGCCATCTCCCCCCCCCCCACTACCCCCTTTTGTCGAATTACAATCGTCATCAATTTTTTTCTTCTCGTCCACCGAAGCGCCCTCCACTTCCCCCGACATTATGGGGAGAGAACTGATTTGCGAGACAAAAGAAAGAGCTTTTGCGAAAAGCTTCCAATTTGTTGATCAATCCTGGCAAATTTGGTGAAAAACTTTTTTTCCTTGCTCATGGCAAGAATTCAATGGGAGAAAATGAATTGGTCTCTGGGAGTCTCTAAAGTATCGGTATCGTTGGGGTAATCAATATCGAGGAGAGAGCGAGAGAGCTTTTTTTACCCGTCCCGCGCTAAACTTTACTCCATGTACTCGTGTTTCACTGACATTTTTTTTCCTTGGTTATGTGTGCTTAGCAATTGAGAAGTTTGTTGAGAAGAATTGACTAACAAAATTACACAATTCGCTATGCTTACACACACCCTTCAACTCCTTTCATGAGGGGAGTATTTCCCACACCCCCCTTGAGACGTTCACGGATAGTGAAAGTGACGAGGGAAAGCTCAAGAAAGCTCACCAAATATTGAAAGTGAAGATGGGTGAAAGCTCAAAACTGTATGTGCATAATACGATTACCTACATATATGTTTGAGGGTAATTTTCACCAAATAGAGAAAACCTCTCAATAGAGGGGGCTACTCACTTTGTTGGAAAAAGAGGAAAAAGATCTTGTTTTTGATTTTTAAAAAAGAAAATATTTATTAACCATTGGAAATAGGTTTCCTAAGAGGATTAAAAAAGCAAAATTTTGCATTTATTTTTTAAAATTAAATAATTCATGGGATTTATTGTTTATTTTTATTTGAAAAAAATACTCGAGATGGTGGAAAGTGAGGTCACTACTCACGAAAAAGGAGTTAATTGACCTTATAATTATACGGAACTTTTACTATTAGTCCTTCAAATTACCTACGAGTATCCCCTTGAAATATTTTCATACATATGTGTGAATATTTGAAGTTTTGAGCTCAACCACTAGCCCCAAACCCTCCACTGAATTGGCCTCAAAAAGCAGTAGTACAGAGAAATGAAAACGACGAAAACAAAAACAGAATATAAAATGGGGAGATATGTATATAAATTGCTATCTAGATAAAAATATCCATGGAGCAATGACTATTGGGGGGCAAAAAAAAACTACCAGGCGCAAAGGAGAGGGTGAAATAGGAGGAAGAAAAAAAAAACAGTGAGAGGAGAGAAAAGAACTCTTCTAATTTTATTTTTTTCCCAGAGATGACTTTCCACCGAAAACCCACACCATCTCCAACCAAATCCCAAGCCTCAATCTCCCAATTGTGCGCCAACAATTCTCCATCAACCAATTCAGCCCCCAACCTCCCCCCCCCCCCAAATACAACCCATAGAATCCCCCCCAAACTCACACTGGATGGGGCTAAAAACCATCCGGCACAGATCCGTACTCTCTTGGCACGATTTTTTTTCTTGGAAAATCTTCATCGAAATAACTCAAGTGGGGAAAAGTGAGATGAGAGAATTGAATTGTTTCTGGAAGTATCCCATTTACCGTTGCGATTTAAAATCCAAGAAAAAAATTATATCGAATTTATTGGCTGGGGGGTTAGTCAAACAGATAATCTTGTATTTGACTCAATCGCCTCACTGTTTTTGGCTCGATTCTGCCTTCCGCTCGCATGATAAATTTATGTTGACATTTATGAACAACAGATTTTTACCAGTTTGCCATTATTCCACGAAGATCAGGAGCGTTCTTTTTATTTTTTGTAAAAAAAACTTTCAATTTAAGACAAGAACGCGATGGTGAATGACATTTATGGAGTGATCTTGAGATTGTGGGAACAAGTGTCGCGTTTTATGGCTCATTGTTGAAATTGGGCGTTTTTTGATTTACGTATTTCTGGCATTTTAGCGATGTTACTATTTAGGCTGTATCAGGTGCTTGAAAATAGGACACACTATAGCAGAACGTTAAAGAAAAACTGTATATTTCAGGGGCCGGACAAATCATTCCCGGACTATTTTAATAATTTCAAAGAGTTGAATAAAAAAATTAAAAACTTTGTTTTAAAAAATCGACTAGAATTTAAAGATTTTATTTGTATTTTTCTCAGTGTAGGTTACATAATCAAATTTAATGTATAAATTTGATTTGTGATTATAGTAATATCTGTGTGCCTAAGTTAGAAATCTTGTTCAGCATTTAAAGTACCCACCATCGGATGAAAAGGAAATATACTCTGAAAATCAATGATAACTGTCGTGTCTTTCCAGAAGATGAAAGAAGCCAGAAATTTTTAATGCAAAGCTTCTTCTTTTCAATTTTTTTCCATCCGCCTCTATTCATCTGACTGCGGCCCTCTACCTTTTTTCTCTCTCTCGCTCGGTTCCTTCGAAAGTTAGGTCCTTACTATACCATTCATGTCTTTAGCTATATGTTTTAATATTGGTATATAAGAGAGACACGCCAAAGTGAAAAAGCACTGGCTGGGGAGAGAGACGAGAGTGTGTACCAATGTGGAGGCAGGACGCAGAATGATAGGGAGCAAAAAAAAGCTCTGGTGCAGAGAATTAGGGTTTCAGGGAGAGAGGGTTTCGGCTCGGGTGGTTCGATGGAAGCTGGTATACACAAAAGCAATCATGGCGTGTATTAGTGTTTTCTGTTTGTACGATTGAGCTGGTGCTGCCGGGGGAGCGCTCCTGCTCCTGATGCCTGTGGGTGCAAGTCGACATGGTGCGCCAGTATAGGGGATGGGGGGACTGCTGCTCTGACTGAGTGACTGGCAAGTAAACGGCGAGCTGATGCCGTTGGGTGGGTAAAAGTGCTCTCTCTATGCGACGTAATTCGCATATAGTGGGTGAGTGCGAATACAGGAGGTATACCTATCTGATGAGTTTTGCAAGAGGGGAGGATGAGGTGTGAGTGGTCTAGGCATCACTGAATAGGGGAATGGGGGGAGGCAGGACTCCTTTTTGGCGCAATACGAATGATACAGTGTGTATAGTTTCCTCTCGTTTCCACTTGTATTTCGTAGCGTTATTATTTTTTTTCTCACCAACACAAAACCATATTCAAGCTGTTTTGCCTCTGTTCCTACTAAAAGGCTCCTAAAAACTATGGGGAATTGCCAAGCAAGAGATGGAAATAGAGATGTGGGGAGATAGGGATGTGTTTTTTTTTTTTTGTGAAAAAAATGGGATTGATTTGGAAATTTTAATTAGCTGTGGGAGTTAGGTTACGTAGAAATTAAAATTTCTACTAATGAAAAATTCGATTCAAAAGATCTTTAAGATGGCAAAGTCCTGTTGGCTCTAAATTTAAGGTTGTTGCAAATGTAAAAACATTTTTTGAAAATGTTAAAAAAAAACCTTGAAATCATTCAAATAATTAGATTTTTTATCTTTTATTTTCACAATTTCGACAATAGGGTCACGCATCAGTTATGGAACTTTTCCTGACTTATAGAACAGTTCAATATGGCCCCTAAATTTTGATTTTTTTGGGTTCCAAGAATTGTGAAATTACTTTTGCAGATCTATCTTCAGATTTCGCAGTTTTTGAGATTCAAAAACTCAAAATTTGGGACTATTTTTGAACAGTTTTGAACATGCCGTAACCCTATTAAGTTTTAAACTTCTTGAATCAAAGAGTTCTAGGCTCCAAGAACCAAATAGTTCTAGGACTAAAACTTTTTTAAAATCTTTTGATCTGAGGGTGATAAAACTGTCTCTCTGAAATTTATCGCCCATCCAAAAACCTACCCACTCAAACCTATCAATATTATGAAGTTAATAGCGTCCTTTTATATTATTTTGGGTCTTAAATTATAGGTCAAAATCATGAAACACCCATGTATCTAAGTAACAAAATATTTCCTATGATAGTTTTCATAAATTTCCAAACTCTCTGTTAGAGTCTTCTCAAGAGGAAAGGGTGTGTTATGAATTTTTGTTAGGGTTTTTGTTGCGACACACACCTTGACGTATCTCTCTATTTATATATGTTTCTTTATCATCATTATCTTCTTATGTTGGGTGAGTGACGATGAGTGAATTCAAGAGTTATTTGCCACTTTTTTCCCCACCACGGCGCTTTCTCTCTCCCCCCAAACATTTCGGCATTTTCTTTTGGTATAATTTGACTTGTGTGATTGCAACCACACCTTCAATATTTCATCGGCAGAGTCTCCCCTCGTGGGAGAAGTATTTGAGTGAGGAGCTGGTGGTGAAAATGTGAGGGGGAGGAGGGCACTCAGACGCCTGATGTGTCTAAAAAAGTCAATGAATGGGGGAGGGAGAGTAAAGAATGGGTGTTCTTCAAATTCCACAGGAGAGTGAAATGGCTTTCGTGAAATGTGTGTGAATATTGTGGAGAAGGAAGAATAGCTATGGGTGAAGATGAGAACATAGTGTAGAAGTGAAAGAAGAGACAAAGAATGGGTGGCTTAACTAATCAATACACGCAGCAGGAAGTGGCAAAAGCAAGTGTTTCCAACGCTCAAGAAGTAGGTTCAAGGCCGTTGAAGCTCTTCTTATTCTTAACTTGTTTTTTGCTCTATGACGACAACCAAAGAGAGAAGAAAGATGGTGAACAGGGGGTTTGTCAAGCTAAAAACTCAGAGTACATTATGCAAAACAAAATTATGAATTTTTCTATAGAAGATTCTCAACTCTTTTCTTAGTTTTAAACTGCTCTAAACTGTGCGGAAAGCCATTAGGATGTTTTCAATGGAACTCCTATGGAAATGTCCGCGGAATTCCATAGTATCTTCATGGTGTTTTCGTAAAGAATTCCATAGACAATTCCATCCATAAAAATGGTTCCCAGGATTTCCTAGTCTTGATTCTCTTTTCCTATCCGAAATCTTCCCATGTTTATATTAACTTTGGAAATAAATCGGACATTTCTTATGAAATTCCATCGACATTTCCTAACTTGTAGGGGATTTTCAAATAATTTGAACAATTCAACTTTAGGAACTTTTTTTTACATAATCTTTAAGTCATAAAAAGCTTTTGTTATCAAATTTCTCAAAACACTTCCTTGACTTTTGGGAGGAAGATTTTAAAGTAATGCTGCAAAACCTCTTATAAATTCTCTTGTAAGGTATCTCTTTTGTGAATGTATAAAGAAGGTAGGAAGCGAGTGAAGTCAATGTGGTGGAGAATCGCTTTTTGGCCATGTCAAGACTTCATCATCGTTTGATCGCATTTTTCCTCCTGCGTGTGTTTTGTTTTTCGTTTCTCTCTTTCTTATTTTATTGTATCCCTCCCGCATCTCAACTCCATCTCTCCTGTTGAGCTATGTTAAATAATAATGATGTCATAAGAGATGGGAAGTTCTCTTTTTTTTACGATGGGTGAAAAATTTAATAGCGTCTCTCAAGTGTGTGTGTATGAGAAGGTTTGAATGGAAATGCATTGGGGAAGGAAACCGCCAAATTTTGCATGAGGTTTTTCACTTCCTGCCATCCAAGTGGGAAACGTGTGTGTGGGTGTGTGTTCCAATAAATATTCGGAAGTGGCAGTAAAATGGCATTTTACGATGAGAGGGTGAGAATGTGAGGAGCAAGTCGTGGGGGATGCTTGAGAAAGTTCACTCTCTCTCTCTCCTAAACGTTTTGTGAAAAGGGAGGAAGTTGGGTGAATTGTTAAGTACTTATCTGACTCGTAAATTCATATCACATCTCTTGTTCTCTTTTTTTTGCTCTCCTTCTTGGGTCCGTCTCTACTCTCGATGCTCTCGATAGAGTCTCCTGCGAACAGCTGAAAAATTGAAAATTCGATGCCTGTGCGAGGAGGTGACTGAGACAAGTGAGGGCAGGAGTAGCGATAAGAGAATCCCACCGTCATCTTCAGCTACGAAACGTACCAAAAACAACCAAAAAGTTAATTGCGGCGAGCAGAGAGCCAGTGTCAGTACGGAGTCGAGGAAGAGATTGGGCAGCAGAGGTGATCCGGACGTGGAGAATGGTTCAGTAGTTGTACTGGAGCCACGACAGGTGTTGGCACGTGATCAGAAAACCATGACGAGCCTGGGAATGGGTATGGGCATCAATGGTGGCTTGATGGGTGTCTCAATGGGCTTCCTGGACTTTGCCCCAGAGCCACCAGCACCCTCCGCCACTCCAGTCACCGAGCATGTCGACCTCAACTGCACACCCAGCTCAGACACCAGAGACTTATCGAGTGAGTGAATATTTTTGTTCTTCTCTTTTTTATTGTAGCCTCAAGTGCATGTAAGAACCCTTGCCGGGGGGCGATTTCCTGCGGAGTGATCTCTCCCCTCGCAGTCAGGAAGTCCCGTCTAGAATTTATGATGCACACTTATAATTTCTCCCTTTTCCACTTGAGCAATAAAATATTGCGTCTTCCCGATGAGAGACTTAGAATTTCGTGTAATTTTTTATGGTTATGTTTTTTGGATTGAGGGTGGGGCAGTTTCAGACAAAAAAATGTGTTTAGTAGAGCCTGGAGAAATTTCTTTTATAAATTTTTTGATAAGAATATTTTTATGAGAATGGAGAAAGGCCTGGTGAAACTCAAACTTCCCTTTTTCCAACTGGCCGTAACATAAATTTCTAGTTGACAAATTGTCCGAAAGTGCCCCCACTATGGGGCAGTTCAAAAACTAATTTTTTAGATGATTTTTAAAAAGTGTCTATATTATCCAAACTTTAAGGACTAGACTAGCAATATTTACAGTAAATTCTCAGTTCAAAATTATAATATAAAACGATATAACGCAGTGTCTGAAACTACCCCACCTCACCCTATTTTGAAAAATTCCACATGGAGTCAGCAGATTATTCTATTTTTTTTCTATTCGGAAAAAAAGATACAGGAATAATTAGCGTTACACCTGTAGAAGAGCATTTCCAGAGTCAGTCTCTACCACAACTCCATGAGAACTATTCTTGTTGTCTGGAACCGTGGAATATGAGCTGACTTGGAGTGAGTTTCCCATAGAAGGTTGATCAATTTGTGACGATTTGTCGTCCTTAAAATTGATCATAGTAGTGGAAACGTACAATCTTCTCAATCAATTATGACTTCATAAAGATTTAGGATGTCCGTAGTAATTTTTTTCTAATTATTTTTTATTTATTTTGTAAAATATTATTTGAGGAATCAATTCCGGTTATTTGAGTAAGTATTGCAAATATTTCAAATAAGGCAATAAATTTAGTTCATTAAAGATTGTCAATAACGTCTGATTGGAGACTTCAGCTTTTGAAAATTTTTTTTTTAAATTTAAATAAAATAAAAACCTTGCTGAATTTAATTTAAAAAAAAATTGATAAAGTAATCAAGACTTTTTTAAATTGACTGTAAATTTTGACTGTAAAATCAAATTTAAAAAATTAAGAAAGAAGTACTAAACCGGTAAATATTTACTCTTCTTAGCAGTTTTCGCTATTTTTATGCTCAAAAATATTTCAAAACTCTCCAAAATCTTTTACTTTGGATATTTTTTCCTACTTCTTTATAACCGGAATTGATCTCTTAGTTTAGATGTTTGTTTAATTGTTTGCACTAACACTTTTTATATTATAGAAATTGTTTATTTTTTCCAAAAACCATACAAAATTTATCTAAAACAAAATCCTACCCTTCATAATTTTCATATCAATTTTAGTTCAAGAATTTGACTCACCTCAGCGACATCCTGAACCATTAAGCTCTTATTCAAGCTATCGTAAGGATTCTTCCTCTTTCAATCCAACCCTTGTACTGAAATACAAAAAAATGCCTAACGGAGCGTGATTTCCCCCAATTTTCCGTACAGACTCAACGCCAAATGGGGAGGTGAGGATAAAGCTGGAGACTTTGCGGTCGATGGATCCCTCCGAGACTCTCGAAATGGACAATCATCACATTCACACCATTCACCAGTTGGAGCATCCACAGTCTCATCATCAGGCACATCATCATGCGCCGCCGCCGCCGCAGCATCAGCCGGTGCAGCAGTCACACTCGCCGCCGTTGCCGCAGCAGACGCACCATCAGTCACCGGCGCCGCGTGTGAGTCAGTCGCAGAATCCTCATCAGTCACCGGTGCAGCAGGTGCAGCAGCAGCCGCCACAGCCGGCGACGCCGCAGCCGCAGAGGCATCACAGCGCCAGTCCGGCGGATGGACATGTCCATCCGGAGCAGCCGGACATCAAGCCGGCAGTTCATCATCCCATTGTGTCGACGTCCACGAGCATGGATGTGGATCAGGGCGGGATGGAGCAGCATGAGTCGATGCACGGGATTATAGTGACGCCGGAGATTGTCACGATGATGACACCGAGTCAAATGGGTAAAGATGGAATAGATAAAGTTTACCGGAGCACAATTTAACTCCATTTTTCTCTCCCAGACATGTACAATTCCGACGCCAGTGAAGACTCCAAGATGATGTCCAATGGATCTCCGGGCAACAGTAACAGTGCCACGCAGTACACGAGTCTAACCACTCAGCATGAGAATAGGACACCGGGTGGACCCAAGACATGGACACAGGAGGATATGGAGGCGGCTCTGGATGCTCTGAGGAATCACAATATGAGCCTCACGAAGGCTTCAGTGACTTTTGGCATTCCCTCAACGACATTGTGGCAGCGGGCTCATAGATTGGGCATCGATACGCCTAAGAAGGAGGGACCGACAAAGTCATGGAGTGAGGATTCACTGAATAATGCTCTTGAGGCATTGAGAACTGGCACAATATCGGCTAATAAGGCGTCGAAGGCTTTCGGGATTCCGTCGTCGACACTGTATAAAATTGCGAGGCGGGAGGGAATCCGTCTGGCGGCGCCATTCAATGCGGCCCCAACCACGTGGACGCCTGAGGATCTCGAGAGGGCACTGGAGGCCATCAGGGCGGGACATGCGTCCGTCCAGAAGGCCAGCACGGAGTTTGGAATCCCAACAGGTAAGGAACTTTTTTAGAGGGATTTAAAATTGGATGGATTTTTGCGAAGAGGTTGATTTTCTAAATTGAAAAATAACTGTTTTGCCTTCAATAAGTTCATTTTATCAAATAAGTTTATCAAGTTCCTTGTTAAAGGGAAAGGGTGAACAAGTTATCTAACTTTTGTATATCTATTTGGGTAACTCTTCTTATAATTGAGGTCGAGACCCCTTCTTCAATTGGTAGGATATATTATAAGTTCACTGAATGATTTTGAATTCAAATCAATTTCAGAATTCATTGATTTTTTTTTATTGAAAACTCCTCTAAAGAAATCAACCTTTGAGTAATTTTGTTTTAATCGTTCAATTTCTTGGCATTTCAGCCATAAAATCTATTCTTTTCTAATAAAAAATTCAAGTGAAATTGCATATTTTTTATCGTTTTTATCAATAAAACTTGATAAATTCGAAATTGTCAGACTAGAAAGAGCCAAGGGATGAGCTGACAGAGGAAATTTACGTCAAACAAAATGGCTTTCAAGCCATAACTGGCAGTTTCGTCTGGCAACCCCATTTTTCCCACATTTTTACCGATTTTCACATAAAATCCATCAGAAATTTATTCTAATAAGGAATGAAAGCCCCAAAAAGTCCCATTTTTTCCCAATTATACAAATATTTTTCACTTTTACAAGGGAATGCGCCGCCAAATGTAAATCCGGCTCACAGTTCATTTTTGACACTTGATAAAGACGCGCGGAAAACAGTTTTATGGCCATTTTTCGCGGAAAATCCATTTCTTTCAAATCAAGGTTGAAAAACCGTAAGGTTTGCCTATTTGAAGTCGTTTTCTCGATGGCGCAATATTTTCGAAAAAAAAGTGATATTTTCCCTAATTGAACGCCATCTTAAACAGATTTTAGAGGTTTTAGGAGCCCCCCCCCATTCATCAGAGTAAATTTTTGTTTAATTTTTGGTGAAAATGAGGAAAATTCGCCCTAAATACGATTGAGGTTATTGTATCCTTACCTAAAATGACTTAAATCCACTGGCAAGCCAGCCAGAAAATAGCATGGCGTCAAAAACAAACAGAGATCATTTCTGCTGTTGTAGGGCTTCCACTGAGTATAAGTTACACTTCAGTGGAAAAGTAATTTTACATTTTGTCTAATATTTCAGCGCTACTAACAGAATAAATTCAATCTAGCAATTGTTCTTTAAAAAGAAAATGTTTTAAAAAGGACTTTAAAGACTTCTAAATGCCTTTTTAAAATATTTTAATGCGTTTTCAAGTTTTGGAAAACATTTTGAATTGTTTTAAAGCGAAATTAAAATTGCAACAACCCAATAACATTCAAGTTCATGAAACATTAGTGACTCTTAAGGCTTTGAAGAACTTGTTTAACAATAAATTATGTTGTCCATCAGGAACTCTGTATGGTCGGTGCAAGAGGGAGGGCATTGAGTTGTCTCGGTCAAATCCCACGCCATGGTCTGAAGATGCTATGATGGAAGCCTTAGAAGCTGTTCGAGTTGGTCAGATGTCGATCAATCAAGCTGCCATTCACTACAATTTGCCATATAGTTCACTGTATGGGCGCTTCAAGAGAGGGAAATATGACACGGCCAGTGACGGTGGCCAGATGGATCACAGTCCCGAGAATACTGTAAGTGTTCAAAAGGAGAGAAATTTAAAGAGTTTGGAAGGGAATTGTTAAGATTTTTGGGTTTGCAGCAACACCATCAGCTCCAGTACACGACGACTGTGATGCAACAGCCGCCGCAGCAGCATCCGGTTCACATGCACCACCATCCGCCGACAATGGTGGTTGTGCCGGCGTCGCAGCCACCGCCGCCGACAACGCCTCATCCGCAATCGGTGCAGGCGCCCCATCATCCGCCCACGACGTCCAACCCAACGCAGAATCATCCCAATAGCCACGTGTATCATCATCACAGCCAGCAGCATCATCACATGGAGAGGAGTTGAAAATCCCCGCCCAAGAGGACGTCCAGGCGGAAGTTGTTGAGATTGTTGAAGCGGAAGCGTTGATAGGGTTTTAAGGTTGAGAGAGAAAGAGAGAATAAACGTAACATCAAATAGTAGGATTAAATATCAAGTAGAGAATATCGATCTAAGGATGGTTAAATAATTAATTTAGTGAACGCGCGATTGTAGGATTCTCATTGGGGATTGCTATTATTATTGAAAAGAAAAATTTCTTTGGCGATTTTTGTTTTTCCCTTCTAAATATTGAAATATTGACTGAAAAAAATGAAGAAGAATATTAAAGTCACAAAGTAAGATAAGAGAGACTTTAATTGGGATGATTTTCAACTGTATAAATCTTCAGTGGAAGTCGATAAGATTAAGTGGAGATCACATGAGTTCAGGATAAGCGATTATTGGTCTCAACAAGTTTTGATTTCGTGGCTAAAAATAATTTTATCGCTTTAATTAGCCGTAAAATTAATGCTGGGAGAGCTTTATTGAATTATTTTATTGAGTTTTCTTTTGTGTTATACTTTTTGGTCAATCAGAAGACTGATATTTTACGTGATGACACTTTGCACGTGAAATATTTGATTGGATATCCCGAAAAAAAAAGATTCTGACATAATAAATCGTAAGAAATAGGAATTGAGGGCGATTTTCACGGAATCCTACTGAATAATAGCAACTAAAAAAAAAAGAATCATAACACAATTTTAATTATTAGAGACTATTTTTTTGCGAGAGAGAGACATTAAAATGAGAGTAATCTTCCATTTTGCTAGTTTTTAGGTGATTATAATGTTTTTTGCAAACTTTTAAGGATTTATTAAGCAAAGTTATTTGTACTGCATGTTTCGTTACGACGTGAGAGATGATGGAAAATAAAGTAAAAGAAGAAAGAAAAAAACTAAATCGGTGATATTTTGTCTGATCTTTTGGTTGCGATCGATTGAATATTAAATTGAAATCAATTATTGTTAATATTGTTAATTGATTAGCCAGGTTAAAAGTGAGAGATATTGTAGTGATTATATTTGCAGAAAAAAAAGAGAAAATAAAACAACATTAAAACGAATCACAAGATTAAAATGCAGGGCGACTGAAAAGAGTGCAATGATTTTTTTGGGAGCTCGAGACTAAATCAAAACTAAATAGAACAATAAACTGATTGCGAGGAATCGAGCCACAACCTCCAGGGATTTTCTCTTTTTCATCACTCATTTTTTTTCTCCACCATATTCGAGCCTAAGTAGTTGTTTCTGTTCAGTGACGACGATTTGTTTCGCTGTAAATAGAATTTAATTGAAAAGAAGAAAAATATAAACCGGTCATAGAACTGAGAGAGAGTCTAATTTGATGAGGAATTAGGTGATTAGAGGAGGATCTTTCGCTGAAGATAATTGTGAATTATGAGAATAGTTTTAGGTATAAAATACACTTTATAGCCTAAGTACGTGTAACTGATATGTGTACAAATGTAAAAGCATATTTTAAAATGCCCCTTTCATGTGTTTTATTGGGGCAGCGGAGGGTGAAAAAAATCCAGTGGAAATTTGGGAATATGAGATGGAATTCTTATAGTGCTAATGACTAATTCGCTTCTATTTTCCAAAATTTCATAGACTCTTGTGATATTTATCACGGTTTCTTGAAAATTTCCAAGCTTTCATGAAACTTTCAAAAATTTCTGAAAGTTTCCTGAAAATTTCCGAGGTTGAAAAAGCATTTCATGACCAAGATCGGACAATTAGAACGCAAGGATATAAGCCGACAAAGAGTTTAAAAGATTTATCTGATATTCAGATTTATATGGAGCCTTAAATCACTCATCGTTGGAAAGGTCTCGACTCGACCCAGGCTACAACATATTAAAATTTCAAGAAAATTAATCACATTTTCTTCGAAATATCCCAAAAAGAATATTTCAAACCTTTTCAAAATGGCGGATGCATAGGTGGGGGATATTGACTAAAGCGCCATCTTGCAATCTACGCTCACTAATGTACCGATAACCGAAAGCTCTAATTATAACGGTTCTCCCGCTTTAACGTTTGGGCGGACAATCATCCGGATGGCTGGACCGCAAGTTCCATAAAATTATTAATTATATTAAAGCCTAATCATATGGAGTACCGGGAGTATCTAAAAAAGAAAGAAGAGGAAAAGCAAGATATTTCTGATCAGTGGCTCTGGAGATTTTGAAGAAGCCTGATATGCCAAGGGGGAGATGTTACGGTCAGAAAGACGTACACAACTTACATCAATTCTATATTTTGTAAAAAAGTTCCCCAAAACTCTAGTTCGGTTAGTTTCGAAAAGCTTTCATCAATAGTTCTTAAGCTTCCTTGGAAAATCTGTAAAAGCTCTCCAAATTTTCAACTAAAGAAATATCTAACG